>JAJOHG010000100.1:0-98922 GCA_021029095.1 Phellopilus nigrolimitatus
ACTTTTCAGCCCGCAGACAAGAGCATAAGACTCCACTTCGCGAGAAGAAGAAAGAGAGAGACGATTCGCCTCAGACGAGCTCCGCGTTCTTCTTCACTTCAGCGAGGATGCGCTTGGCCCTCTCCGTGTCCGCCTGGACGAAGGCGATGCCGCGAGGGGCGCGGTGTCGCTACCGTAGAAGTCATGCAGGAAACGCGCGCACGCTCGAACGCGTCCGCGAGCACAGCCGGGGCCTCGCGGTGCAGCAGCAGACGCACAGCGGACCTGCGGAACTCGAGCAGGATCACCGCGCGGTGCGTGATGCAGCTGCAGACGAGCGCCATCGTGAGGAGCTGTCCGTAAGGCGAAAATCCAGTTAGTTTTTCTTGCAGGACATTCTTCTGGCGGGAGCGGGGAGAATTCGCACCTTCGAGTACCAGCTCTGTGCGAGCTCCTTGAAGCTCCACTTCAACTCGCCTACGACCTCGTCCCTCTCCACCTGGCTGATAAGGTGGAACGGCCCACTTTGTTGAGGAGGATGCTGCTTGCGGAGATGTCGCCGAAGTCGAACCGAGCTCCTTCAGTAGTCGCCGCAATCCTCTAACAGCAGCACCCTTTGTCGCCGTCATGTATTGCATCTGCGCCGAGCGACAACAACGCGCGATCCTGCAGGTCGACAGCGAGCAATAAAGCGACGGCGGAAGCAACGGCGTTTGCTGAATCATCATGCAAGATGACGTCATCCCGTCCGAGGCTCGACTTGGACTATGCGGCAGATCCCTCCGCTGTACCTACATACGACCCCGCTAGCGGAAGACCTTACACGCGTACACAGGCGCGCTGCCCATCCTCTGCAGCCTCGCCGAGTCCAAGGAAGGCCGGGTTCTCTGGCGAGATCGTGGATATTGCCGCGAGCTCGCTTACGAAAGAATTCGAGCCGCTCAAGATTGTCGCTGCTTCATGAAGGAGTCCTGGGTCAAATACGCCGCGAAGTTCAACCTGCGCGAGATCAAGGGCCTGCTCAACTGCCTATCGCAGACGAGCAACAGGAGTATATGGAGCCCACCCGCCGTGCTGGACAATCTCCCGAGACGCCCCGCTGACGCGGCCGTTTCGAGCCCACCCGTGCGCTGAGTCCCCCTACCCTTATTTTCTGTCTTTTTTACTTACGGCGCCCTAGCATGGCACACACTAATACCGCGAATGCCTTAGCGCGCGCGTGCGTTTCCACGGTGCACGCTCTGCGCCGCCTGCCCCCGTATCTCGCGCAGACGACGCCGCCCACATCGAACAAGACCGCCAGAATCCAGGCGTCTGCGCTACACTCTGCGACGGAAGTCCAACGCGGGAGGTGCACCAGCGAGACGGCATGTTGGGAGAACTCGGAGGGCGGACGCGTTTGGAGGAGGGGTCTCCTTAGGTTGCTACAGCCCCTCCTGCGGGGCACGCGAGCACGAGGAGATGCGGCGCGTGCGCGTGCGCTCTTCGAACGCAAGACGCCATCCAGCTCCTAGGATGCGCGCACCGTCCGCACGGCTCCGTTCGGCGGCGACGGCGTCTCCGTGCTGATCCCTGCACGGGCCGTCTCATAACATCGGTGCCGACGGGCCGCGCGATGGCTTGAGCACCGGCCGCGCGCCGCGCGGTCCCTCATCCGCGTCTGCGGCAGGCGCAGGTGCAGGCGCGCTGGTTCGTCCGAAGGCCGGCATGGCCGTGTGCGAGGTCTAGCCGGGTTGATGGAGGATGTCCAGGTGGCCGCGTAGTGCGTTTACGCGGTGCTCCAGTGGCCAAGGCATCACGGTGAGCTCTGCTTTTCGAGAAGAGTAGCGCGAAGCGGCTGCTGATGTGCTAAGAGGCATGCGCGCGATGAGCTGGACGCCTGCAGCGCGCAGCATGTCTCTCCACCCGGTGTAATCGCGTTCGGTCGGCGCGGCGCGAAGCCGGGGTCAGAGAGCGAAGTAGCATGTCGACGGCTTTGTGGCGCTGTGTGATTTACCTTGGGGTGCGTTCGCGGTTTCTCCGATGACTCCCTTGTGGTTCAACATCCTAACGATACCACTTCTCTCGATGTACAGTATAGCTATTCTCGTGCGACCCGCTCGCGCCCTATACCTCCCTCTAGTCGACCGGCCTTCGCATTTCGGACTCACCGACCACCGCCGTAAACGCCGGCGCACCCAAGAACGAGGCGACCAGTGCCAGGCGGCGTGGCGCACCTGTGCACCCTGCGGAGAGCGCACCTGGCTCGCTGCGTCCCAGCGCGAGGAGAAATTTGCGCGCGCGGTGCGCCGCCTTCCGTCCGTTTCACTCCACGGTTCTTCTGCGCAGTCGATTGGCATTTCGCGGAGCGCGGGCATGGACATTGCCCCGCGGAAGACATGGAAAGCGAGGGAATCGTCAAAATGGGCAGCGCGCGCGCCGCGCCGCTGACAGCAAGCTGGACGCAGAGGAAGAACGGTGGAGATGCATCACTCGTCCGGGAACCGGCTCTCATGTTTGAAGCAGTTCTTTCAGTAGATGAAGGGCGGGGGCAGTCGAGCGAGTCGGCGCGCGGCGGGCGACTCTAGCAGTTCGAGATCATGGCGAAGTGCCGTTGGCCGCGAACGAGCACTACGTTGGTTGCCTTTTTTCTTTTCTTTCCTTTGGCTCCTTCTCTTCTACACCTTATAGCCCCTTTCCCCACCTTTCCATACTCCACTTTCTGTACCTGATCGTCTTTATTATGACTTGAGGAGACCCACGACATGCATGCCTATGAATGTCCCGCGAAACAAAGTGTTCTTCACGACGTCCGTTCTCTTTTCTCTTCTTATTCATGTGTGAAATCTACGATTCATCCCGCCGTACATAATTTTAGTCTTAGCGAGGAAGAGGGTGTAAATTTATTTTTTTCTTTCAAATACGAAAAATGGGGCTTCCTAGAGACCTGATGATGGACTTCCCTTGATAGCCAAGTCACATCATCAACAGCAAATGGATCTCAAGTTTGGCGGCAAGGCGTCTGGTGCGAAGGAGCTGTAAAGAGAATGGTGCACAAATGTTCCTAGAGACCTTCGTGATTCGATTGTTACTGATAAACATGCGGCAACCAGATATCTAGATAGCATCCTCGGTCGGCGCCCCGTTCACTTCTGCGGGTGCGTCCCATTCCTCCTTTTCCTTCAAATATATTTCTGAAAAAACAAGTAGGGCCTTGTCCTGGTCAAGAATTAATCAAATAGTGTAATTTGTCACAACCGTTAAACATTGACAGACCTGATTTTATGCACAATCTCATTTATAGCGTCCGCTGAAGGACGTTCAGATCCCACTGGATTCCAGCACTTTTTTACCAACTCCCAGACTTCCGCGTATCCCAGGCCAGACGCGTCAAAGGGAGGCTGATCGGGACGTCCGTCATTTAAGACCGTCGTGATTACCTCTGCATCAGACATACCCTTGAATGGAACGGCATCCGTGAACACCTTCCAGATTGACTTAGTATCAGATATGCAAAGTAACATACGTTTATTGATAACGTACCTCGATGCATGTCATCGCAAACGCATAAATATCGCTTTGAGTGGTCTGGCGCCCGTTTCCTCCGTATTTGGATGGATACAGAAGCTCGGGTGCCTGCCAACGAAGGCTCCCGGAGCCATGCGTAGAACCCGTCGTAGCTGAGATCACCGCTTCGATGTAGGGCATACCACGAGTCCATCCGTGGGTTGACCCGGACCCGTTTGGCGGGTCACCCGTGACGAAAAAACCTCGACCCGGACCCGGCTTGACCTGGACCCGTTGGGACACGGATCTACGGGTCACCAAATTCCCACGGTTCCAGGTCACGGAGGTCACGGGTTTGTTCACGTCTCCCTGCGGGTCTTAACATTGTCCGACTGAACTTTTTCTTTCGCTGTGTTCATATCCGCATCGGTGTCTCTCTTACAGCTGCCGTCGCTCGTCACATCTACCTGCGCAAAAGCATCGGCATCGGCGCACTCTCGAAACTGCACCGTGGACGCAACCGCCACGGGAACCGGCCAAGTTCGATGCGTGACAGTCCGAAATCACTCAAAAGCGGTTGTCCGTAATCGCCGATGAGAATATTTGCCTTCAGTGAATACATGCTATTAATTTGAGCTTGTACTTATACTTAAGAATGGACTTACACAGCGAATATCACCATGCACTATGGGTGGAGAAAGTCCATGCAAATACTTGATTCCATTTATTACTCCGCATAGCTGCCCACAAGAGAAGAACACGAAGCATTAGATCCTCAAGTGTTTTGATCACGCTTAGTCGCTTACCACGAGTGTCCGATTTCTTCTTCGACTTCCCAATAGGAACTGTCTTAAGTCGCCATTTTGCATCCAGGGCGAAACCATCGCTACCTTTCGCGTAGGGCCGGTCCCAATACATGCCAGTCCAAGTAAAGGAGTAATGTTTGGGTGGTTCAGGGTTTTCCACAGCATCGCCTCAGAGCACATAGACTGGGAAGCTCTATTATCAAGCATTCAATAACCATGAGTGTCTCGGGAATACCTGAAAACATTGCTTCCATCCCGGATGCTCAGTTGTCCCGAAGAAGCGCAAAACTTTCATAGCAACAACTGAGCCAGAAGCTAAGCTGCCTTTGTATACAGCTGCGAACCCGCCACCAGATACGGCGTAGTTATCTGAGAGTGACACGTCTTGGATATACACACTAGGCGGTATGAAGCCATGATTTTTTCCTGAACGTCTTACAATGCTGCGAAGGAGGCCTTGCATTTCGGGTTGTTCAATATAGGCCCATGGACACTTTTGAGTTGTCTACCTTGCGCTTGATATATAAGTATCTATGTCTTCAACCAGATGAGATGTTCTGCAGAAATACAACTCACGTTGTAAGCGTCAATGACGATGGCCTGAACCCTCTCGGTAAGAACTTGTGAAGATTGTTTCATTGTATCGTTTAGTCGTTGTAGCCGGCGCATGCTGAGATGCCAGTCCGCTATCTCTGTCAACACGGAGAAATTGCTTTATCTTTCATTCAGTCTACCTGTAAGGTAAGCATGGGCTAAGCGTTAAAACGCTCACGATACGCGTTTCATTAGAGCTCGTAGCCCAACGGAATCCAACCCACAAGAAGTTCCCCAAGCTGACGCTGGACCGAAGGATTGGGTTTCAGTTACAAGCTTTAACTTATCTTTCGCGAGGTCTAGGGTGGCTGAAAACTCCTTGGAATAGAACATTGTAAACTGTAAGAACGAAAGAACACGACAATAGGAATATAGTATGCATATTAGAATTGCGGATGTGCGCACGGTGGTGATGTTATCAAGTAGAGTACTCTTGTCCGTTGTGTCTATAGAATGAAAAGGATGACCAAGATGGTCCTTCATAAGACCAAAGACTGCATATATCCATTCCTCGAGCGATGTCTCCGGGTCCTTGATGATCTCAATGGACCTAGAACCGAATAAGTCCTCGCGAAAGCCAGCGATTTCCTCTTTGATATCGTCAATCAAGTTCGTGCTGGGTCCAAACATCGGTCGTCAATCAGATCAGCGAAGATGCAGCAGAAAGCAGCGCAGATTGCTTGTAGGTAACAGCAGAGGTAGGGCGTTCGTACGCGTAGAAGTTCAACAGTGCATCACGTGTCGAGTAATTCTAAAAATAAAGCAAAAATAAAGAAAGGCATCAATCCCACCTGTGACCCTACCCTTAGCTTATCTACTTAGAGGGCTTAATGGGGTGCAGTTACGCATCTAGTTAGGTCCTTTTGCGCCTTGCTGCCCATACTGCGATTAATACTGCCAATAAATACTGAAAACTTGGTAATGTCAACAAGAGCCCTGAGGGGCCCTGAGGGGACCGGCTTCTCGACATCGCCGCCGGCTTCGCCACCACGCGCGGATCGCCGGCGCTGCCCGCGCCGGTGATCCACGCGACTTCGCATCGCCATCAAAACGCGCCGCCGGCTTCCCGCGCTGCCCGCGACAACGACATAGTCGTGCTCGTCGTGCCGCACGACGAGCACGACTATCTCATTCAATTCTTCGCCGTTTTGTTTCGTTTTTTTTGCATCGTACGTGTATTTTAGAGTAGATGACAAACTAATAAATTGATTTTCAAATATATCACACGAAGTACGCACCGCCGCATTTCCGCTTTCGCACACGACAGCAAGCTCCGCTTTTTTGTTCGTTTTGTATTTCCAATGTATATCTATTCTGATTATAATACTACAAGAAATGCAAATTTACGCTAAGCATTCAAATGGGGGGAGGGCGATTTCGTGCTCGCCGTCCCCGCTGCATGTTCCGTCTCAACGCACAACCGCCCGCCGCGCATCACGTATCAGCACTCGACCGCCCGCCGCGCATCGCGTCTTGACGATCGACCGCCCGCCACCTGGCTCACAGACCGTTGGCGCACGGCCGCGAGCGTCATCGCGCCGTGGCGGCTTCCGCTGCTGAGGGTGGACGACGCGGACAAGACGGCGTGCACCGCGGGTGCGGGCGTCATCGCGCGGTGCTGCATCATGGACGCCGAGCGTGTGTGGTGGTACGCGCACGAGGCGGGGCTCGGCGAGGCTGGGTGCTGGAGCGCGGCGACCGTAGCGCTTGCGCTGGACGTGCCGGTCGGTCTACCGGGGAAGGGCATAGGCGAGGAGCCGGGGCCGGGGCAAGCGCGAGCCCAGCGGTGGGCATGGTGCGCCCTGAGGAGGCCGGTGGGGACGCGCCCGAGCCGGGGTTGGACGCCGAGTGCGCGGGACGGAGGTGGACGCGGAGGAGAAGGAGAAGTAGCCGTCGGGGCTGGTCGGCGGAGAGGCGTCGGGGTGACAACACTGCCCTTGAGCTTGCTGAGGTCGGAGCGCAGGCTGGCGACCTCCTGTGTCTTCACGGCGAGGAGGTTCTTGTGCTGGCAGAGGTCACTGTCGAGCTTCTCGCAGATGAGGTCGCCGTCGGCGAGGCGCGAGTGCAGCTGCTGCTCGACGCCCTTGGCGACGTTGGCGGCCTCTGAGTGCACGATGTGGTTCATGAGGATGGCGCGCAGCAACAGGAGCGAGAGCTGGATGGCGGCGTGTTGCTACAAAACGAACCATTTTCAGTAAGTGGGAGATGATGCAGATATAGAAGGAAGTGATGTGCGCACCTGCTGGTCACCGCCGTGGATCGTCTTGACCACACCCATCCACTCCGACAGCTCCTTCTGCAGTGCCTGCACCTCCTCGGTGCTGCAGCGCGTGGTGGCAACCTTTGCGACCTTTTTTTCGAGCCCAACGGCAAGCTGTGCAGAGCAGAAGAGCCAGAGCGAGCAGCAGAGAGCGTGGTCGCACAGGAGAGAGCGCAGCCGCACGGCAGTGAGGCAAACAAGAGGACAGCGAGGGTGAGGAGACGACGTGCAGACGACGACGTGTCGCCATCGGAACTGATCGGTGCTCCAAATCAAGCAATGATTTGCTTAGCCGATCTACTGCCGAGCTTGTGGCTCGAAGTAATGGACATAAATATATTCAATTCTGCTCGTTCTGTGCCGTATAAAAAAGCTGTAAAATTATTAAAATTTACTTTACATTATAATGCATCAGATTTTGCTTTTATGAGCTCCAGGAGTGATTGGATATTGAGTTATAAAGGAAACTACACTGGTGATATGCTTTTACCACCAATACATCCAAGGTCTTTGATTTTTATAAAATGAACACGTGAAGCTAGAAAGCTCATATTTTTCACAATAGTAGATATGAGTATACCAGACATAAATAAAAAAACTGTAAGCTGAACACTGAGCTCTTCGGCACTCAACAGTCAAAATGTGTGTGATTTCATGTCATTTTAGTGAATTCGGGTCTGAAACAGCCCTTTTTTGTCTTATTTTAATTCTTTCCCAACATTATAAATTCCAATAATCTGGTGCATACATATTTACATATAAACTAATCATTCTCAGGTGTTATATTGGAAAGTTAGCAGAAGTGGGCAATAGAGTGGGTGTTTGAGCTGGACAATGCAAGTTTGCAACATAATTTACATGCCGTTCATGCTTCAAAACGTCATTTTCAAGATAGCATGTTTGTGAGCTTTCCACAGCTCATCGGGCACCCAGATAATTTTATACTAGCTGCACGTTTCTATTTAAAAAAGAAACTACCTGAATCAGGTCACTTGATCGAACTGTAAAAAATAATTTGTGCAGCTGCAAGAATAAGGTTCTACATGGGAAAAGCATAAATGTATGCTTACTTCAACAACATCTAGGAAGATCGGGCCCTTTTAAAAATTTGAATATGTAGGAACAATATATTTCTAAGCCCTCAAAAAATTCCAGGGGAAATGGAGGTGTATTAGATGTTCTATAAATCAAGCAAAGTGGGCCGGGACGCTAGTGCACGAGCACCGCGCGGGAAGTGCCGATTGACGCAAATCCAAATGCGGACGTCGTCTTGATGTCGCTCATCGACAACAACGACGACGTCCACGGCCTCAACAACACAGCAAAACCCTCAAGTAAGTACAAAAAACGATTTATTTGCTTGAAATGATGTTCTGATGCTTTTTTCAGTGGTTTTTGTGCACTTTTTGTGCAGTCAAGGCCACGGTAAAGCTCGCCAGCGACCTGTGCGGCACGCCCGGCAAGAGCAAGAAAGTCAAGATGAATGTGTTACTGACGACATACGAACTAATCTTGCGTGATGCGGCGATGCTCGGCGACATCAAGTGGCATGCGCTCGCGGTCGACGAGGCGCACCGCCTGAAGAATTCGGAGGGCCAGCTTTACGAGCTAAGGACATTCCCTGCGGCATCAAAAAGCCACTCATCACGGGTACGTCGTTGCAAAACAATGTCAAAGAGCTGCTCGCACTCATGCATTTCCTCATTCCCGAGAAGTGTGGGTACATTGACTGAGCGCTACGACCTTTTTAATTAGTGCGGCACGCATGACTGCCCTTCTGTGTCCGGGCGACACGCACGGTCTCCCCTTGTGCGGCCGCCCTCCGTCGCTCCCGCACGAACTCGCTCCCGCACAGTTTCACTCCAAGCGGTCTCCCTCTCTCGCAGCCGACATGCCTCGCGAATCCCAACAGGTGACATCCGCGTTGCCTCGTCATGCTGAGGAGACGCGCTCGATGGTGCTTCACTGTCGCCGTCCCTGCCGAAACGAGTGGTGCCGAGTCCTGGGGCACAGGCAACGCCGCGACGCGTATTCTGCGTGTCGTTGGGTGTCGCTCCAGGCCGTGTTCCACGGTATGTGCTGTGGCGGGCGCATGTTCGGCTGGCGCCGCTGGCACGTCAAGGTCAACCAGAACCAGTGCCGCTTCTCTGTCGTCTCTGCGTTCACCGCATTCCTGCTCCACGGGCTCGTCCTCGCGCACGGCCGAGCGATTGAAAAGGAGTCCTGTCGCCGCTGCCGCTTGGCCAGGCCGGGCGAATCTCCACGCCAGCGGCGGCAGCTTTGGCAGCGGAGGCTTGCGCTTCGTGAAAGGCGGCGGCCCCTGTGGCCACGCGGGCCTCTGCGTGCGTGCGCACGTACAACCAGCACGCCGTGGTGCGTGCGGTGTTACTTATCTCGCGCACGGACTACTTTTACTTTCTTTTGCCTTCCCCCCAATTATTTCGCATTGTAATTTATTTTTTCTTGTAATAATAATTGGTTACAATATATACATGAACAGCAGGAAACAAAAAACTCCTGATACTGTTAATAACGAGCGAAACAGCGGGTGACGGCGCGTAATGAGTCACTTCAGGTACCCCTCCTGGGGTACCCCTCTTAGGGTTAACCCCTGGGTTTGGGAATCTGCCCTAAGAGGCCCCAAAAGTGTGGTCCTTTCCCAAATCGACTTGGGAGGTCCAAAATAGGCATGGGAGACCATGGGACACCCCAATGGGTGGCCCAAATGAACATGTCCCAGCCCAACCTGAGTACACTTTTTTCTGTGCTCTATGTAGTTTCCTATACTGTTTGCCTGGTGAACTGTATATATAGGAAAGTGTATGGTGATCACCCATTGAGGTGATAACTGAGTATTTGACATAGAAGTACACAACAATACCAAAGTAACAGCAGCAAGCCATTTTAATATATAGCATACAGGACACCCTTAGAAACACAGCTACTGTATGCCCTTATAGTCTGCTATCCAGCTGATCTTGAATTGAGAGCTTATGTGGCAAGTGGAATTTATTTGGGGCAACCCATGGGCAGTCTGGGTCACCCAAGACTACTTTTGGGCCACCCAAATATTTTTGGGACATCCCAAATGATTTGGGTGGCCCACATCGATTTGGGCCATTTAAATGAATGCTTGGGTGGCCCAAGGCATTTTGGGTGACCCAAGA
This sequence comes from Phellopilus nigrolimitatus, assembly GCA_021029095.1. Classification (NCBI taxonomy): domain Eukaryota; kingdom Fungi; phylum Basidiomycota; class Agaricomycetes; order Hymenochaetales; family Hymenochaetaceae; genus Phellopilus; species Phellopilus nigrolimitatus. The sequence continues at coordinate 10,293 of JAJOHG010000100.1, forward strand.
GCTTATCTTAATCTATAGAAGGAATTCAAAAGCTTCTCTTGATAATAGAAGCCCCAAAGCTTATCCTTATCAGGTGAAGTTCCAAAGCTTATCCTGAGATAAGGATAAGCTTCAAAGCTTATCTTAATCACATGAAGCAGCCGCTTTTGTTACTTTCTGCTTTATACACTTCCTTACTTTGTACACTTCTGACCTCACGCACTTTTGTTACTTTTGTACACTTTCACCAGTACTTTTTGTACACTTTTTGGCCGCTTTTTGTACACTTTTCAACAACTTTTTGTACACTTTTTGTACACTTTTTGTACACTTTTTGACCGCTTTTTGTACACTTTTCAACAACTTTTCAACAACTTTTTGTACACTTTTTGTACACTTTTCAACAATTTTTCAACAACTTTTTGTACACTTTTTGTACACTTTTTGTACACTTTTTGACCGCTTTTTTTACACTTTTTGTACACTTTTCAACAACTTTTTGTACACTTTTTCAACAACTTCTTGTACACTTTTTGTACACTTTTTTAACAACTTTTTGTACACTTTTTTGTACACCTTTTTTCTGTAAAGCAGGGCATACAGTGAGTCAATCTGCAGGTTTTAGTGTCTTGCTAATAGCATAGCAAGTTCTGCTCCAATTGCAATGCCCTTATACTCGAAATGTACGCGCTGATAAGGTCTACACTATGCAAAAACACGCACCCAGATTGGTGCAGTATTGGTAGTGTGAGAGGCAAACAGATCCTAAAAGCCCATAGAGGTGAACTTATATGACCTGTTTCCCTCTTGCTCTACCAATATTACATCTATCTGGGTGTGTGTTTTGCATACTATAGAGCATAACAGTGCACACATTTCAAATATTTTATCATTGCAATTGAAGTAGAACTTATTATGCTATCAGCAAATCAACTGAAACCTGCAGATCAACTTGTGGTATGCACTATTTCGGTGCACTTTGATGCTCTTACCTGATACTCTTTCACATATGCAGCAGAGTTACTGTACACTCCACAGGCTTTGACAATGTCGTAGAGTTAATGGGAGCACTGAGATTCCAGATTCTGGTATAGAGCTCAAAGCTACCCTTCCATTCAGTTCTGGATGTAATCATAAGATAGTACTTGTGTAAACACAGTAACTTAGATTTCTTAGCAATTACTTTTATGATTGAATCTTGATCCTTCATGACTTCATAATCTGACAAGACTCAGTTATTGAAACCCATTCTACGTGTGTCTCTAAAGTCAAATAGTAGTTACTGCTAGAAAACAAACACTAAGTCTCATGTTGTATCATTCTAGCATGATCTAACACTATCAGTGCACACAGCCAACTTCATTCTGTGCTCCCATTAACTCTACGACATTGTCAAAGCCTGTGGAGTGTACAGTAACTCTGCTGCATATGTGAAAGAGTATCAGGTAAGAGCATCAAAGTGCACCGAAATAGTGCATACCACAAGTTGATCTGCAGGTTTCAGTTGATTTGCTGATAGCATAATAAGTTCTACTTCAATTGCAATGATAAAATATTTGAAATGTGTGCACTGTTATGCTCTATAGTATGCAAAACACACACCCAGATAGATGTAATATTGGTAGAGCAAGAGGGAAACAGGTCATATAAGTTCACCTCTATGGGCTTTTAGGATCTGTTTGCCTCTCACACTACCAATACTGCACCAATCTGGGTGCGTGTTTTTGCATAGTGTAGACCTTATCAGCGCGTACATTTCGAGTATAAGGGCATTGCAATTGGAGCAGAACTTGCTATGCTATTAGCAAGACACTAAAACCTGCAGATTGACTCACTGTATGCCCTGCTTTACAGAAAAAAGGTGTACAAAAAAGTGTACAAAAAGTTGTTAAAAAAGTGTACAAAAAGTGTACAAGAAGTTGTTGAAAAAGTGTACAAAAAGTTGTTGAAAAGTGTACAAAAAGTGTAAAAAAAGCGGTCAAAAAGTGTACAAAAAGTGTACAAAAAGTGTACAAAAAGTTGTTGAAAAATTGTTGAAAAGTGTACAAAAAGTGTACAAAAAGTTGTTGAAAAGTTGTTGAAAAGTGTACAAAAAGCGGTCAAAAAGTGTACAAAAAGTGTACAAAAAGTGTACAAAAAGTTGTTGAAAAGTGTACAAAAAGCGGCCAAAAAGTGTACAAAAAGTACTGGTGAAAGTGTACAAAAGTAACAAAAGTGCGTGAGGTCAGAAGTGTACAAAGTAAGGAAGTGTATAAAGCAGAAAGTAACAAAAGCGGCTGCTTCATGTGATTAAGATAAGCTTTGAAGCTTATCCTTATCTCAGGATAAGCTTTGGAACTTCACCTGATAAGGATAAGCTTTGGGGCTTCTATTATCAAGAGAAGCTTTTGAATTCCTTCTATAGATTAAGATAAGCTCTTGGGTCACCCAAAATGCCTTGGGCCACCCAAGCATTCATTTAAATGGCCCAAATCGATGTGGGCCACCCAAATCATTTGGGATGTCCCAAAAATATTTGGGTGGCCCAAAAGTAGTCTTGGGTGACCCAGACTGCCCATGGGTTGCCCCAAATAAATTCCACTTGCCACATAAGCTCTCAATTCAAGATCAGCTGGATAGCAGACTATAAGGGCATACAGTAGCTGTGTTTCTAAGGGTGTCCTGTATGCTATATATTAAAATGGCTTGCTGCTGTTACTTTGGTATTGTTGTGTACTTCTATGTCAAATACTCAGTTATCACCTCAATGGGTGATCACCATACACTTTCCTATATATACAGTTCACCAGGCAAACAGTATAGGAAACTACATAGAGCACAGAAAAAAGTGTACTCAGGTTGGGCTGGGACATGTTCATTTGGGCCACCCATTGGGGTGTCCCATGGTCTCCCATGCCTATTTTGGACCTCCCAAGTCGATTTGGGAAAGGACCACACTTTTGGGGCCTCTTAGGGCAGATTCCCAAACCCAGGGGTTAACCCTAAGAGGGGTACCCCAGGAGGGGTACCTGAAGTGTAATGAGTGGGTGGTGATAATGCGATGTGGTCCGTATTTGAGCGGCTCCTTTTTTTTAAAGACTTAGATTTAATCTACTCTAAAATACACGTACGATGCAAAAAAAACGAAACAAAACGGCGAAGAATTGAATGAGATAGTCGTGCTCGTCGTGCGGCACGACGAGTGTTGTAGTTTCGGTAGCTTAGTGCCGTGAGACGTAGACAAAAGCAATAGAATTTACGTTTGACCTGCTGAGCTCTGAGGCAAACGGATAAGAGAAAACATACATGCACGGCACATACTTATACTCTACGGACCGATAAGAAACAAATAAACAAAGATGACGCAACGATCGAGCTCGTCATTCCAACACACCCCCTCGAGCGAAGCATCGTTGGCAATAAGTAAGAATAAAAACAAATGAAGAAAAGATGCGAAAGAAACAATAAAAAGTATCTACCAAAGGTCCGAGTCGGAGAGCGAGTCGACTTCGTCGGCGCACGCGGCGGTGTCGGGGTCCTCGTCGACTGCGTTGGCGATGTCGTCTTCGAGCGACGGACAGACGATGCGCATGTGCCCGATGCCCCGGCACTTATGGCACCGCACCCCCTGAAGCCCCGATCCCTTCCTCTTCACTTCTCCGGCAAAGCGGCGTCCAGCGGGGACCACAGCCATCGCAACGTCCTCGGGTTCAGCCTTGACCGGGTGCGTTTGACGCGATTCCTCGTTGAGTAACCGATCAATGACGGTCTCGAACGTGAGTTCGTCGGCCGGAGTGCTGTCGAGTGCGACAATGAGCGGCGCGTACGTCTCCGGGAGTCCCTGGGTAAGGGCGAGGGTTTTGTCGATTTCCGTAACCTCGAATTTCGCCTTCTCAAGAAGGTAAGCAGTGTGCCGAACGTCGGCAGCCCATGACTGGATGGATTGGTTGGGCGCCTTCACCATGTTGAAAAAGCGGCGGCGTAGGGCGAGAAGACTGCCGATACCGCGGGGCGTATGGACGCGCTCGAGCTCGTCCCAGATCTCCTTCGGCGTTTCAAAACGCGTGTGCGGCAGCTGCGACTTGTCCACGTTCAGGACAATCTTCGCCTTCGCAAGGTGCTGCTTGCGGCGGTACGTCTTGACTGGCTTCGAGTTCAGTCCACCAAGCGGCTCGACGTCGTCTCCGGACACCACACCCCAAACGTCTTTGTCCACCAGCAAAGCCTCCATCACCGGAGCCCAATCCTCATAGTTCCCTCCTGTGAGCTTTTCGATGTCGGATCCCATGGCGAGCGAAGCGAGTGTTGTGCTGCGAAACTCGATTCAGACTACTCTAGGTCTGTCGGGTTTAAGAACGAGGTAGAGGGTGATTGCGCAATAGCGAACGCAAGATAAGAGAAATGGCGTGCCACGGCAGAGGCCAAAAAAGGCACGCGGCCCGTAGATTCCGGTGTGCCGCACGCGCGCGCAGTGACCGTAGATAAGATACCGGTGTGCCGCAGCAGTGACCGTAAGGCCCGCGGCCTGCAAATTCCGGTGTGCCGTCCGCGACGCGCAGTGACCGTGTCGTCCGGTTTACAGTCCCGTAGACTAGGTTTGTGGTCTGAGCCCCACAAGGCTACTTGATGTGACCCTCAAGCAAGGCGATCCGTTTGTGTTGTAGTTTCGGTAGCTTAGTGCCGTGAGACGTAGACAAAAGCAATAGAATTTACGTTTGACCTGCTGAGCTCTGAGGCAAACGGATAAGAGAAAACATACATGCACGGCACATACTTATACTCTACGGACCGATAAGAAACAAATAAACAAAGATGACGCAACGATCGAGCTCGTCATTCCAACAACGAGCACGACTATGTCGTTGTCGCGGGCAGCGCGGGAAGCCGGCGGCGCGTGTTGATGGCGATGCGAAGTCGCGTGGATCACCGGCGCGGGCAGCGCCGGCGATCCGCGCGTGGTGGCGAAGCCGGCGGCGATGTCGAGAAGCCGGTCCCCTCAGGGCCCCTCAGGGCTCTTGTTGACATTACCAAGTTTTCAGTATTTATTGGCAGTATTAATCGCAGTATGGGCAGCAAGGCGCAAAAGGACCTAACTAGATGCGTAACTGCACCCCATTAAGCCCTCTAAGTAGATAAGCTAAGGGTAGGGTCACAGGTGATCAATCCTTCCTTGCGATATAGGATTCGTCAGAGAAATATCCATTTCAAGTGTCCTGATCCCGCCTTATTCGCAAACAGCGTCAAAAAGGTGCTCGTAATCTTGAAGCTTATCAAAGGTCCCGCTACGCACACCGAGCTAGTTCCAGACGGTATAAATTGATATCCCGGACTATGAGCGATAGTGTGTATAAAAACAGGGGAGTTGTATCGTACGCTATCCAAAGGTAGTCGGGTCAGAACAGGATTGGAAAGCGAGTGCTGAAGAACGGGCCCAGACGCTCAGCATTCAGAGCAGCCCGAGGAGATGCGCGGAGACGATCTCCCGGATATGCCGACTTCGTAGCAACCCGGATCGCGAGGCAAGACGCGCGTCGCTCGGTGGACAGGTTGTGCAGTTCGTGGTGTTCATGATTGGTCGGCAAACATAGAAATAAGTGTATTCAAGACAGAGATTTTACTCATAAGCACACGGAGGAGCAAATTTACACAATGGGCACAGTAGCCTGGTCACCCGCTCGGATAGCCATATCGCATCCATCAGTTCTCAAAGTGGTAGGCCACGCTGAGGCCGCCGACGATGCTGCCCTTCCTGCACTGTGCTGTCGACCGCATCCACGAACGGCTTCGCCGCGCCATTCAGGAGTGCCATCGCCGCGCGTAGACGCAGACTTCCCGGCCTCCTCCGTCCTCTGCGCGTCTGCCGCAGATAGGTTTGAGTGCGGAGCACGGCGCTTCGTGCACGGACCCCGCGAGCGGTCCAGATGTGGGCGGCTCGAGCGCAGACCCGTGTGCTTGCTTCCTGTGCAGCCGTGCGCGCCGATGAGCGCGATGTGCTTTGGTCCTGCGGGCGCGGTCCTTGACGTTCTTCTTGACGTTCTCGATGACCTGGATGCCGCACCAGAAGAGGCCGCGTGTCCCGTTGCGTGATGTCGAGCCGCTCCCTGGTACGGCACGAAGCTCAAGCTGCGCGAGATCAAGGGCCTGCTGGACTACCTCCCGGGCTCGTCATCCGTCGCCGTCATCTCCACGTCCTTGCTTCGCCGATAGTGGCGCGGGCACGCTGATCCGCCGTGACTATAAGCTGTTCACCCAAGGTCCCATCGGGGCCGCCGAACGGACCGCCTGCGTCGGGTCATCCTCGGTAACCCCGGACGCGCTCTCGTACCGGCAGTACGTTGTCCTCAACAAGCTCAAGAGGACGCCGTACACAATCTACGGCGGCGACGTCCTCGCCATCGTGGGGCAACCGGATGGCGAGGTCCCCATGCTCATGAAGATCCCTGCCTCTTTCGTAAGCGAGCTCGCGGCAATATCCGCGTCCGCGTTGAAAATGAAGGGGGCGTCCATAGACGGCGTGTGCTCCCGCTACTCCTGCTGCAGCTGCCTCCGTACGATCGAATGCGTGCGAGAGGCAGCGATACGCATGTGCCGGAGCGTGGGATTTCTGCGAAACAGCAGGGAATGCTATGTGTCGTCAATACGGCTGGAGCTTGGCACCTATTAGTGCGTGCCTTCTTTCGACTCATAAACCCGATATTGACTTGCTTGTCGTCTAGGATGCGCGCGCTTCCAGCTTGGGAAGCAGTAGCGGCTCAAACAATCTCCCTACTCTATCGTTTCAAAAGCAGTCTAACGCGTTTATTTATTTTATTTGTGTCTGTGCAGGTCCTCCAGTAGAAGTAGAGTGAGCAAGTCGGTGCGCGGCGCGCAACACTCGCAGTTCAAGTCGCGGCGAAGCGCAATTCGGCGCTATTGGTCGAGAACGAGCACCACACTACCTACCTTTGTTTTTCCTCTGGCTCCCTCTCTTCTGCTCCTTATACCCCCTTGCCCCTCGTCCTCGTACTTCACTTTCAATACCTGATCGTCTCCATTACGACTTGACGAGACCATGACATACATGCCTATGAATGTCTCTCGCGAATGAGAGTGTTCTTCACGACTTCTGTTCTCTTTTCTCTTCTTATCCATGTGTGAAATCTACATTTCGTCCTACCATATATAATTCTAGACTTAGTGAGGAGGCAGGTGTAAATATATTTTTATTTCGAATACAGAGGATTTTTTTTCTTTTTCGGGGTTTCCTACTGAGACCGAGTTCCCTTGATAACTAAGTCACATCGTCAACAGACTTATTCAGCAAACGATTCTCAAGTTTGGCAGCAAGATGTATGCTGCGAAGTAGTTAGATAATAATGGTACGCGAAAGTGTTCGGAGACCTTCGAGTTCTATTCTCACATATATTTTGATAAATTTGCGGTAATCAGATATCTAGTTAGTGTTCTCGGCAGGATGTAGCTCAGTACTCCGGTGCGTCCCCTTCCTCCGTCAAAGAATAGATCTATTAGTACAGACAATGGAGGAACGGTCCAAGTGATGGTAACAGATAAAGTAATGATTAAGCCTGAGAAAAGTAAGAATCATAAAAATTCTCCCATGTAATGCGCGCTGAAGGACGTTCAGATCCCAACGGATGCCAGCACTTTGTTACCAACTCCCAGACTTCCGCGGGTCCCCGGCCAGACGCGTCAAAGGGAGGCTGATCGGGACGTCCGTCATTTAAGACCGTCGTGATTACCTCTGCATCAGACATACCCTTGAATGGAACGGCATCCGTGAACACCTTCCAGATTTACATGATATTAGATAGATAAAGTATCATACGCTCATTGATAGAATACAACATACCTCGATGCATGTCATCGCAAATGCATAGATATCGCTTTGAATGGTATGCCTTCCGTTACCTCCATACTTGGACGGATACAGAAGCTCGGGTGCCTGCCAACGAAGGCTCCCGGCGCCATGCGTAGAGCCCGTCGTTGCTGAAAACACTGCCTCGATGCGCGAGAGCCCGAAATCACTCAAAAGCGGGTGTCCGTCATCGTGAATAAGAATGTTTGCCTTCAGTGAATGCATATTCTTAATTTGATCTTGTACGTCAAGATAGGAATGGACTTACGCAGCGGATATCACCATGCACTATGGGTGGCGAAAGCCCATGCAAGTACTCGATCCCCTGTATTACTCCACACAGCTTTCACAAGAGTACACAAAGCATCAGGTCCTCAAGCGTCTTGGACACGCTTAACTTTAGGAGAATAGCTTACCATACGTATCCGATCGGTCATTGGATTTCCCAATAGGTAATGTCGCAGGTCTCCATTTCTCATCCACGGTGATACCATCGCTATCTTTTGCGTAGGGCCGGTCCCAATATCTGCCAGTCCAAGTAAAGGAATAATGTTTTCGTGGTCAAAGGTTTTCCACAGCATTGCCTCGGAGCACATCGACTGGAAAGCTCTGTCTTCAAGCATCATAAGTGGATATGAGCACATTAGGCATACCTGAAAAGATCGCCTCCACCCCGGATGCTCAGTTGTTCCGAAGAAGCGCAAAACTTTCATGGCAACAACCGCGCCAGAGGATAAGCTGCCTTTGTATACATCTGCGAACCCGCCGCCAGATACAGCGTGATTCTCCAAGAGTGAGACATCTTGGATATACACACTCGGCGGTATGAAGCAATGCTTATTCGCTGAACGTCTTACAATGCTGCGAAGCAAGCTTTGCACTTCACTCTGCTCAAGAAGGTAGGTCCATGAATGGTCCTGAATTGTCTACTTCTCACTTAATATATGTCTTTCTGCAGAAAACACAACTCACGTTGTAAGTGTCAATGACAATGGCCTGATCGCTCTCGGTAAGAACTTGTAAAGATTGTTTTATCGCAGCGTTAAATCGACGTAGCCGGCGGATGCTGAGATGCCTGTCCGCTATTTTTGTGAAAGCGAGAATTTTGCTACAACTTTCATTTAGTTTGTCTGGAATATGAGAATGTGCCGAGTTTTCGTATCTTGCTTACGATACACATTTCATTATAAATTCCAATTGACCATATCTATACGACTCGCTAGAGATCCAAGCTGATGCTGGACCGGACGATTGGACTGTCGTCATATTATTTAATTTAACTTTCATTTGGTCCAGGAGAATTGAACACGTCCGGGAATAGAACATTGCAAACTGTAAGGAGAACGGAATAACATGACGATAAGCCATGGCACATTAGGAATGAAGTGTGTGCGTACGGTGGTGACGTTATCGAACAGAATGTTCTTGTCCATTGTGGCCGAAGGGTCCAAAAAAGCAAGAAGGCCGAGTTGGTCATCCAAAAGACTAAAGACTGCATATATCCATTCCTCGAGCGACGTCTCTGGATCCTTGATGATTTCAATGGACCTAGAATCGTAGCTTGTTTCGCAAAAGCTAGCGATTTCTTTTTTGATGTCGTCAATCAAGTTCGTCCTGAAGAGTCCAGACATCTGTTGTCAATCAGCAAAAAAGCAGCGTAGACGGTTTGTAGGGGTAGAAGTACAAGTGCGTACGTATGTGTAGGATTCAACCAGTGCATCACGTTCCTCGATATCCTGAATACGCCGGAACAGCCTCATTCTAAAAATAAGGGCAAAAAAAGAAAGGCAAAGAAGCGGGTCAAAGTCTGAATGAGACGAAACATCATGCTTCCGTGCTTTTTCTTGGTGGAGAGCTCAGGCTGCATCACGCAGATTGGTCTCCGCTCGATAATATAAGGAGAACTATGAACAACTGGTCAGCGCCTAGCCGCATCGCTCGCAATTAACAAAAAGCCTAGGCTGCACCGGTATATCACACTCAGTCCTTCCTTGCGGATATAGCGGTCGTCAGAGCAACACCCAGTTCAAGTGACCTGATCCCGCCCTATTCGCGAACAGCGTCAGCAGGGCGCTCAAAATCTTAAAGCTTATCAGAAGCCCCGCTCCTCACACCGAGCGAGTTCCAGACGGTACAAATTGATATTCAGGACGGTGAGCGATGCTGTGTATAGAAAAAGGGGAGTTGTATTGTACGCTATCCAAAGGTAGTCAAGTCAGAACAGGATTAAAAAGCGAGTGCTGAAGAATGTACTCACTCAATCAGACGCCCAGCACCGCGGATCAGCATGCCCGCACCATGTCGGTAAAGAGAGTTTCTGCAGCATGGACGCGGAGATGATGGCGACGGAGGACAAGCCCGGAGACAGAGTTCAGCAGGTCCTTTATCTCGCTCAGTTCGAGCTTCGTGCCGAACGTACTTGACACAGGGCTCCTTTGTGAGGCTGTCGTGCTCCCAGTCGAGGTTGACGGTGTTGAGCTTCACGCCTGGATGTCGTGAACAGGCGTTAATTTTGAGCGGCTCGATTTCTTTCATAAGCGAGATCGCGGCAATATCCGCGTCCACGTCGGACTCGGCGAGCGCGGATGGCGGCCTCAAACGCGCGCTTGTCGACCGTGGAGGATTTCCAGATGAGCCCGTGATTGTCATCGTCGAGACAGTCAATGGTGGACATGCACAAGGTAATCGCGCGCGCGTGCGCAGCAGCCGAGCTTTTCATCGTGCAGGATTATGTCATACTGAGGTTCGGCCTATGTCGCAGGCTTCCGCGTCCTGGCAGGCGCAGGCGCGGACGTGTGTGGACGCGGGATGCACTTGCCCTAGGAACTGTTCTGGAAGCTTAGAAGGCGGCGCCGTGCGATGCGCCTTTTGAAAAGGCTGGGGGAGGGCGCCGGCTGAGTGCGAGCGCGGCGCGTGGGGCGGCCAGCACGCAAGCGTGTTCGGTACGGCGTAGGCGACCGCGCGGATTTACGGAAGTACGCTCCTTTCTGTTTCGCGCAATATAACGATATGTTTCCACCAAGTTCGACCAAGTTCAATGCACGACTTGTGGCCTTCGCACAAAGGCTGCTCGGAAACTGGCACAGGAAGGAGGGACAGGTCTGCGCGCCCTTTGAAGGCAGGGAAGCCGAGGACATTTGGCCTCAATCGCTAATTCTGTATCTCATTTCTGCGAGTGCGGCAGTTGCATCCTCGAGCTACAGGATGTACGGCAGGATGAGTTTCTAGCTGACGGCGTATGAGATGTAGATGCTTGATATCACATACAGTGCAACCCTCCTTGCTCCAATTCCTGAATAAACAAATCTCAAGAATCTGCTTGATCCCCAATCTGCTTTATCTCAAATTCTCATGATTCCCACGAAACTGGTATGACAGAGCTCTTGAGTCCAGCTCTATTGTAAGTTTTGCGCTTCTTTCATACACTTTTGGACTGACATAAGATAGCCAGAAGGTGCTAAATACACATGTTGCAAAGAAATTCAAGTTATATATGCAAAGCTGCCTGATGGAGAAGTGCGAGCTCAATGCCTCGTTACTGTAGCTACACGCCCCATCCTATACCTTTGCGACGTCCAATGGATTTGTTGCTTTTGCTTCGAGCCGTTCCCTCCATTCGATTCTCATTCAAGCTGTCAAGTTTGCACGGCGAGCTCTGTCCCCTTGCGACTATCTGCAAGTCGCCGCACAAAGCTCAAAGCACACTACGCCACGGCGCATATCATTCCCTCTCTTTCTCATCTTTGTGGCTGTTTGTTTGCGAGCTTTCCATGTTTGTGTTGCAATGTGCAGATTTATTCCTCTTTATGGTCGAATTTGCGTGCATCCATGGCCGGGCCCTCGCAACTGTATGACCTGGTCGCACAGGCCACTATGCAAAGCTCAAAGTGCGCTTAGCAATAACGGTGAGCTATACCTCTCTCGCGGTGCCCCGACCGTAATCCAAAAGGGTATATCTGCTTCCCTCAAAATTTAAAAAGCCTCCGTTTTGTGCGAAGGAAATGGTATCACAATTCATCACCAGAACATTTTACACTGCCCAAGTCCAATATGCTAGAAAAGCAATATCGTGAGCACACCGTCCCTTGTTTTTCCTTCTTCCTGAAATTCCTCATGTGTATGGCTCTGTATTCTAGTCGAATCTGAAGGAGGTCTTAATCTAGACCTAGAAAACTCCCCCCACTTGAACGAGTTATGCAATTGTGAGCACTACTCCATCATCTCTCCTACTTCGTGAATTTCTTCATGTGTATTTTTATTGCTCTGTGTTACAGTTGTGGCAGCTAGAAACGAGCAACTGGTCACGGAGCAGAAACGGTTAGATTATTATTCCCTGCAAGTAGGAAATTTAAATAATACAGCATTGGTATATCTCAAAGGTGTGTCCTTCTCGTCTATTCATTCTCCTTTGTTTGTTTCGCAAAACAATGAAGACTTACATTCGACCCTGGAACACAGTCTGGTATAATAACCCCAAGAAGACTCCTGAAGTCTATTATAGTCACCATCTTACCGAATACTTCCGTATCAGCGAAAACGATCAGGTTGAGAGACTCGCGCAAAAGGTGCTCGAATACTTGAGTAAGCCCGGCCAGCTCGCCTAGCTACATTGCATAAATCCGGGCGCCTCGTTTGCCACACAGTTGTACTTTCGTTGCTCCCGTCTTTGAATAAACATATTTTAGAGTTTCCAATGACTGATCAAGCCCTGGTTCCTGTACATCTCAGACTCTCCGCTACGCAATCGCGCTCGCGCAGCCGCGAAATTTTCTATTCACTTCAGTAAGGCACACTGCTCGCAAGGTATCAATGTATATATCATATGTCTACAGTGTAATAATTCTCAGAGCATTCCTGACCATTTTGAGAGGAATGCGAATACGGCGCGTCACCATGGCCTGTCGACGCGCCCGCCGTTCACGGTCCACAGGCCCCGCCCTGTTTTCTGGCGCGCGACCAGGTGTGATGGGAGACCCGATGCGGTAGGCGGTGGCGTGCGTGCACAGTCCGTCTGCTGCCGAGACGCTCAGCATAATTATTCGCGCTCGAAAAAAAGATAAGAGTGCCCCGTCGCCGAAAGAGCTGGAGAGATGTATGTCCACGGTGTCGGTGTTGATCCCATCAAGTTTCATCAGTCGCTCGAGAGCCCGCTGCTGCGACTTTCCCTTGCTGCTTCGCAAATCGTGTAGATATTGTCGCATGGTGCCCGCCGATGAGCGACGGTGTATATGTATATGTAGCGTACATACATAAGAAAATACGATTGCGTCAGATTAGGGACTAGCATGGTAAGGCTTCATCCGCCATCTGTACCCATGGATAAGCATTCCCACGGATAAACACGATCCGTGGATAAGTTCCCACGGATACACGGATGTCACGGATAATTTTGCGTGCTGCACCGCTAACTGTGCCTCGACACTGTTTGTCGCTCTGCTCAGTACTTTCTATCACTTGTTTAAGTCTAAAAACTATATGCTTTGCTCTATATATCTTTCTAATCCATGTCTTTAAATCAATTCCCCCCAACACCACTCACACCTTCAAGACGACACCATTTTAACTATGCTAGAGTCACTCCGACACCGTTAACCTTCGGATCACCAGCGCAGCCGCTCAGTGCTTCGTCTTCTCACACCCTGATTGACACGCCTGCCGTACATGTCTCCCCGCAGAAACACAGGAAAAGGAAAAGTCAGGTCACCGTGTATGAGAAGACGGATGAAGAAGTCTGGGATTTAGACGATGAAACTATCATTGGTGCGCAAAACAGTTTATTACAGATGAATTAGTCTTCAATTCTTCTTCATTAGCTGCCGGCCGGGAGAGATGGTCTTCGAAAGCTTATAATCATTACGACATCTCCGTGAAGCGTGTCGATCTCAGTGGGAAGAAGAAGATCTTCTTTAAGTTCTCTTGTATTTATAGACACCCGAAGCACACAGCCCACGAGCGTGAGCGTATGAACACAAAATATGGGACGACAAATCTGCTCAACGGTGCATGTAAATGTGACTCGGAGCGAGGCTTTGATTCTCTGAGGGACACGCATACATTACAAGTAGTAGCTCCACGTTACTCTCACGCCGCCCATCGTGCATTAATGGCCCTTCGAAGCGCTTCGGACAACCGACCGTTCCATGCTTTGGCGGACAAACACTACCTTATGGAGGTTGAAATGCTCCGGCCCGGAACAATAGTTCCATCTCCGAGCACAACTTCTCGTGATATTAATGATCTCTATCTTGAACTTTCGAAGAATGTGAGGAACTATTTTCAGGTGTGTTCTTCTTCAATTCTTTTTGTATATTAATATTAATCAAAACCTAATGTACATTAATAGCTTCGAGACCGAAACATTCATCTTGTCATTGATGGCTGGACTGCCCCGATTGTCGCATCATATTTAGGAGTTGTAGTTGTTTGGTATGACTCGGGAAAAATTCATCGGGCTATCTTAGAGTTCATAAGGTAATTTTCATTTTTCAATAATTATCAATAATGTAAACAGTCTGTAATGCAGGCTCACGCAAAACCACACTGGTAAATATCTTTCTTCTGTGCTTGTCACGTGTCTCAAGCGATTTGGTCTCGAAAAACTGGTGAGTTCAAAGGAATCCATCAGACAAACGCTGCTCTTGCTGGCAAGTGTTAACTTCGTCTTCTAGCTTCATTTACTCTGTATGGACAATGCCGGAAACTGCAATACAACAGCTACTGAAACGGCGGCTCTTGTTCCCTCTTTCCGAGGCATGAAATCACGTCTTCGGTGCTTTGCTCATATCCTCAATTTGATTGCAAAGGTATTAAATTCGTTTTACTACAGTATTATAAATATATTAAATTGAGATTATCGTACAGGCTGTTCTCTCACTGTTCTCAAAGCCTCCGAGATCAAGAAAAGCAATCAAAATTGGCACCGGCACTGGACAGCCATGTAATGGAACGCAACCATCAACATCCGAATTTGTAATTGATCACGGAGATCACCTTACCGTCGAAGAAGAGGAGCTCGCCGAAGTCATCTGTGATGACGAGGTAGGCGAGGATAACGGGCAGGACACACACGATACCTATATAGTCAGTAACATACGTGACCGTGCAATGGCGAACATGGCAAAGCAAGGAGTCACAGTTTCTTCACATGAGGAGAAAACTGCGCAAGCTGTGCTTCCAAAGGTAAGCAGCCGAAAATTTATTATTTTAATTACATATAATAATGTTTTTATAGGTTGCTGGTCTAGCTAAGAAAGTACACGACTCCGGGACGCTAAAAGAAAAGTTTGATAATCTCGTTGAAGCAAACCGCGAGTTCACTGGCCATAAACGTGCTCTTGATCGGCGGGTTTCGACACGCTGGAACTCTGAGTTTGCGTGCATCGAAGCCCATTTTTTTTTCAGGACTGTGATTGAGCAGCTAACCGGAACTGCGGCAAACAAGCTTCAGTCTTTCAGACTGAATGATAGACAATGGATTATTGCGCAGCATCTATGCGATGTTCTTGCTGTATTTTTTTTTTTTTGCCTTCGAGAATTTATTACTGATTTGTTTTTTAAAGATATTTGATGGTCCGACAAAACTGTTTTCGAAGGCCGATGTGCCGCTTATTGCCGACACTATCCCAATGCTAACTAGTGTCCACAACGCACTCAAGAGAGTATGCGCAGCAGAAGATGTGCCTGCAATTGTACGTATCGCGGCACATGCGGGCGAACTTATTTGCGAGAAGTACTCTGCTCTTGCTGATGATTGCGAAGTCTACCGTATCGCCATCGGTACGTATGCTCACTTATTTCATTGATCTGCTTTACATTTGCTTTCCAGTCATGTCACCCGATAAAAAACTGGCCTGGTTCATCAAGCAGGGTTTCTCTTTCGATGAGGTACAGAAAATTCAAAATCTCGTCATCGCTCGGTGGGAAGAGTCGTACAAGTGTTTTCAGACACAGCACATACCGGCTGCACCCTCCGTCTCCGCTACATCAAGTCGAAACTCGGTAAGTCCCCTTTGTTACTATCTTATTATGCTATATCGAAGGTACGATCGGCACGGTGATGACGATGAGCTGTTGGCTGTCTCACGGGTAGACGACTGTTGCTCTGAGTCTTGCAGCCGTTCGCAGCATCATTCGAGTCGGCCCCAAGTGTACAACAACACATTGACGACACGGTGAGATGATGATGAGCTGTTGGCTGTCTCACCCGTCGCTCTGAGTCGTACAGCCGTTCGCAGCACCATTCGAGTCGGGCTGAAGTGTACGATAGCCCATCGACTTCGTGTCATTCCTACCATGCTTCAACATCCCCACAATCATCGTTCTCAGCGGTGGAGACTGTTTATTTGTATGTGTGCACTTCTAATACTTGTTTTCAGCGCGGCTCTCGGTGGATGGACCCAAGCGACTCTGTCGAAAATGAGGCGGGTGCGGACAGTATCTATACTTACCTTACTGATCCTCCCGTGCCGACAAAGTATGTTTCGTCTGTCGGCGGTTTAATGATGTATTGGCATCTACATGAGCAGCATTCCCCAAGCATTTCTCGGATGGGGTCGGACTATTGTTCTGCACCCGGTAAGTCCTTTATAATTACAAAATCTTGCGTGCATTACTAACTAAACAAAGCATCATCAGTGGACGCTGAACGAGCATTCTCCAAGGGCCGGCGCGAAATTAACTTTATGCAACACAACATGTCCTCGCAAACTTTCAAGGCCCGAATGGCCGTCGGCTCCTGGGAAGGAACACCTTTATTCCCTACTGTAGATATTGCAATTGATATACTGGAGAACAAGACCTCGCAGAAGTCGCCTTGAAGGATAGGAGAACAAATGTCTTGATTTTTTAATATTATAACCATATTGTCTTAGACTACATGATTGTCCGCGAAGCGTTGCGCAACCATTAATACTCTAATTTAACATCTGTCAGAGACATTTCAAGGCATCATTTTCACAGACCAGCAGCAAATGACGGCCGCGCTCTCGCGGGTTCTTCATCGAGGCAAAAACTGGGTGCTGACTCTCAAATACTCAACTGATTTGTAAGCTATTTGTTACCATCCGTGGATGACCCGTGCATCCGCAGATACCCATCCGCGGATGACTCCATCCGTGGTACGGATACGGATTTACACGGATGGTTACCATGCTAGTCCTTACGTCAGATGCTGACCGACCAGCTTCGGCACAGCTCGGCAATAGACAAGCATCATCGAGATCGGTGGTTGCCGACAATGCGCGAGTCCCAAACGAAAAAAAAAACCCCTGGGGAATCGTAGCGCGGCATTGTGCAAGATGACATTGCCTCAAGTGCCGTGTAATACCATGACACGCTATCCACAATGTTGACCTTTTCAAGTACATAGC
Source organism: Phellopilus nigrolimitatus (assembly GCA_021029095.1). Classification (NCBI taxonomy): domain Eukaryota; kingdom Fungi; phylum Basidiomycota; class Agaricomycetes; order Hymenochaetales; family Hymenochaetaceae; genus Phellopilus; species Phellopilus nigrolimitatus. The sequence continues at coordinate 27,474 of JAJOHG010000100.1, forward strand.
TGCACCTTATTGCTCGACCCGCATTTCTTTCTCGTGCGGTGAGTTTGTCTAATTGTTATTCCCTTTTTACTGTACTCATGTACACCAGGATGAATCGGCAGCGACGCTTGGCGCAAACACGGCGCCATAGCACGTCCGAGCCGCCGCTGCCGCGGTGCGCACCGCCTGCGTTCAGGCGTCCCAGCGCGACACCCAATGTTAGAGGAGCAGTGGGGGCGCGATCAGCAGGGCAGTTTGCTGGGCAGAGGACACGCTGCGAGGAGAAAAATGGGAGCCGGTTTCCTTCTTCTACTTCTGGCGATCGAGTACGACGAGAAACGGCGCGCGCAGGCGCGAATCGCACGCTCAAGCTTTGCGTGAATGCAAGATGTCTTCCGTCCTGTTCGGGACCCTGTCTCCTAGCACACGAGCACCAGCGGCCCAGGGCTGCCTCGCCTAAGGCAGCGGGGCCTGGCTGACGTCTACAGCCCGTCTGCTGCGCCGACATCGATATCGAGGGGGCGCGAGATAGATGGCGTGCGCACCGTCTTATCACTGCAGGCTTCCGCGTCCAGGCAGGCGCAGGCGGGCTCGGACGCACCTACACAGGAAGCTGTCCTGAACGTTAAGAAGACGGCGCGCGGAAAATTGGCGGCGCAGAGCGATAAACCTTTTTGAGGAGATTGGGGAGGGGAGCTTCTTCCAGAATGCGCGGATCTCCTCGAAAGTGCGTATGGCGCCGCGCATGCGGGAAAATAGCACGTCGACGCCGCCGTCGGCTGAATCCCAAACTGCATTGCAGAAGTCGAGCGAATGGTTGAACAGATTCGGAGAGTTTGCGCGGGCGAGCTTGGAAAGCGGCGTCGTCGACGTCTGTCGGCGCGCGGTCATCGTGCGTGCGGAACTGTAAGCACTTTGGGCTTTGACTGGCGACTTACCGATATGGTCGGCTTCGTCCAGCTATGCCAACGTTTGGCGCCGGCGGCATCGCAGTGCGCCTTTGAACCCTGCGAAGAAGCGCCCGTCTCATGCGGAGACGCAGCACGAGGGGGATGCCTTTTTTGTGTGCGCGCGTACGTCGCCTCCCGGTCGGTTTACTTATTTAATCCGTTCACTTAGTTGCTTTCGCAGAGCGCAGTATCCGCCATCGCGTCGAATGAGACAAAAAAAAACGCGATAGTGTCGTCGAAATAGGCAGCGCGCAACGCGCGGGGGCACGCAAATAGGCTCCCTCGCGAGTCATTGTCGTAGAGCTGGGAAATGGTCCGCCGGGATGTAGACGCAGACGAGAAGAAAGGCGGCGACGGCTTCCCGACCGAGTGAAGTTTATGTTCGAAGCTGCGTTCGAGGATGGGGAAGGGCGGAGGCGGGAGGCTGGCGGGTGCTGAAGGAAAGGGATGCGCGGAGAAAGGAGGGGAGCGTGCATTGGCGGCGCGCTCTCCCGCTGCTGCTACCTCCGTGCGACTGGATGCGTGCGAGTGTGAGAGAAGTACGCCTGTATCGGAGCGCGGGAATTCGGCGAAAGATAAGGGAACGCTGTGTGTCGTCAATACGGCCGGCACCTACTAGTGCGTGCCTTCTTTGGACTCAGAAACTCGACATTAAAATGCTTGTCGTCTAGCATGCGTGCGTTTCAGGCTTGGGATAAGAAATAGTTCACATCATCTCCCTATTTCACCACGTTAGAGCCATCCTAACGCGTGTGTTTTGGAAAGGGTAAGGGGATGCCAAGCAGGGTTCAAGGTAATGGCGAAGCGCGGCTCGGTGCTGATTCCAGAGAAGAAATCCCTTTTTATGTGGATTGGCTTGGAGCAGAAATTTGAAGCTAGAATGCGTGTCGATCTCTGGTTGCTTGGATACTCTTCAAGGATGAACCGACGTTTTGGCACGGCACATACATATGTCTTTTAGGTACGAGATTTGTCTCGCTTTCAAGAATACTCTGCGGTCAAAAATGTATGCAAGCATTAGTTTTTTGTAGGCTATTCGCTTCTCCTTCTCATTGTTAACGGCGAACTCTTGTATGTACAAAACAGTATAGCAAAGATACGAAAGTTAATATTCCCTCAATTATATTGAAAGGGTGACAGGACGGTGCACTTTTTCCGGGAAGTCTGGTAGCGGAGTGGATTGCTTGAAAGCATCGATGCTCGATTGTTCGTCAATAACACCCTGCCGCCCAGCAAGATCCATATAATCTCTCAGTATTTCCGAGTTCTTGAATGTATCTTAAAATCCGGCTGGTGTAAGCTTGTCGATTATCGCTTGACTCGGCAGGTTTTGATCGTAGCCGACCACTTCGTATCTATTGCTGCCTATCTTGACAGACGGGCATACTGACGAGCGCGCCGGGTAAGCAAAGAAGGTATGCACTATTTTCTGAGAAACACTCACACTCATACCCGATTTCCATGTTTGACGCGTAACTCCGCAATCCCAAGCACAACAAATCATCAGGTGGAGGGCCGTCTTTGTTTATGCGCCAGTGGCGATCCGGAGAGGTGCACTCGTGCTCGACGACTTTCTTCACGCCGAGAAATCGGAGCTCGTCTCCTTTGAATACGACCTCATCCTCGTCGTAGTCGTTCATATTGAAGCCGTGGTCGTGCATGATTACGATATTCTCAAAAATCTGTTCTCTGTAAAGTGATACAGTGATTTGTGAACATTCGCAGAACGCAGACATGCAATAACCGGCAGGAACCCACTTTAGTTTGACAGCCTGCAGAGTTTCTCCTCAAGCGGAATTCCGCAGTCCTCGAGCACCAAGCAACCAAGTTCGGTATAATCCGTGCTCTCTCCTTTGTATATTCCAAGCAAGTGAGGGAATAAGCTGCCTTGAAATTCGTGGTGCTTTTCATAGTTCTCTGCTGCTTTCTCGAGTTCAGTCACTGCATGTTCACCGACATAGAATTTGACTATGACACATTGGTCTCCAAGAGGAGCGCGATAAACGATATAATCCCACTCGCTTGTGATGCTAAGGACTGTCGAAATATCCATATGAATGGAGCCCGGGGGAGCTTCTGCGATTGTACTGTGGAGTGTGTAGTCCGTGTTACGATTCCTGTAAAGGGAAGCGTTCTTTCACACTTAGCGTTTTCACCAGCAGTGGCTGTGTAATCTGTCACGGTCACAATACAAAAAGTGGCCCGGAAAGTGCCGTAAGTGTACAAAAAGTGTACAAAATATTTTGTTACAGGGGGGTGTCAACATAGCCACCTAGCACCGCCACACGTCACACTTTTCCTCGCGAGCTTTTCGCTACGTATTTTCACGTTTTTGTTTTTGTTTTTGCTCGTGTTTCCTTTCTTTCTTTTCGGTTGGTATGGCCTGTGTCTAGGCTATGTTTTCATGTAAAAATTATGTGCTTATGTCGTACCTGGACTTCATGAAAAATCATTCTGTTGTACACTCCCTGCGTGACGCCTTTGTCCACCCGCACAACGCTGACTTAAATCCTTTTTTCTATCATACTTGGGTGCCTTTGAATATAGAAGCTTGATTTATTTTTTACTATGAAGGCCCATGTCTAAGCTATATGTTCATGTATAATTTTTTGTGCATATATGTGGCTGAGTGATATGTAAAAGCTGACCGGCTAGGCACTGCTCTGGTGACAGCAAATTTGACTTTCACCACCATCACCCCTCTAGTCATTGTGATCGTCGCCGCACCCTGGTCCTCGTCCTTCCCACCGCCGCCCTCTTCCCTCGTCCTTCGCCGCTCTCCGATGTCATCGCCACCGTCACCCTCCCTTGTCGCTGCTGCCCACCCTCATGTACGCCGACCGCACACTCTCAACCAGGAAGAATAAATAAATAAAAGCTGGCTTAGAAGCTCGTGTCTGTACTACAGACACGAGTAGTTTAAGTCAGATGATGAACACATTATGGACCTCGGGATGAGCCAGAGCCAGGTAAATGCGAGCCATGCAGGAACGCAAGGCGATCGCGCTCGCGTCATATCAACAACAGCTACAGCAGATGCAGCGCCAGGCCGTCGCCGCCGACAACGGAGGTGTTGGCGCAGTACCTGGATTTGGGCTCAGCAGACGCAAATGTCAGGACAGTCACCACCCGCCGATTCTGGCCGCCCAAATGCCCATGCAGCACATGAAAGGCACGCCAACGTGTGATGATGGACGTAGGTGGTGGCGTCCCGCCACTGGCCGGCACACCTGTGCGGCCGAGTCTGACCTCGGGTTTACCTGCTGGACTTGCTGCCCCCACCTACACCCAGGGAATGCCGCCCACGACGAGCGGGTCATCCTCGAACAGCGGCCCTACACCCTCCATCCCCGTGAATGGCGCCACCAGCCCAGTGGCAGCGGCGTGGTGTCCAGCACTGGCCTGCCACCGCTGCCCACGAACGTGCAGCTCAGCCCGTCCGTGACGCGTGTGTCGGCGGTGCCGCTCACGGAGGCGCGTACGCGTGCATTACGGAGCTGTCTGCGGGCGAGATCACGGAGGTCCAGGGGTGGATGGCGGCGGACTGCACGTACGAGACGTGCTTCCACGGAATGGCCGTGCACGCGAAGGCGGAGCTCGCGGCGGGGCCTGCGGGTATACGCGCGCGTTGTTGGGAGCGCGACGCACAGGCCGAGGCTGAGGTCGCCGCGCGCCGTCAGAAGGAGAAGCTGGATCTGGTATACCCGCACGTCCCGGGCTCGCGCGAGGGCGGCAGAAAGAAGGCGAGGCGGCGCGAGGGGCTGAAGGTGCCTGGGAAACTAAAGCCGGACGAGGCGAAACACGCGGAGCAGCTCGCCCCGATACGTCTCGAGTTCGATGTTGAGTACCATAAGTATTGCGATACGTTTGTGTCGAACTTGAATGGTGCGAAAAGATAGCAGTCTCATTCTGATCTCTTCTTTTGCTAATCTCGCTTATCGTTATTGCTGACAGACCCAATCGTAACGCCCGAAGTCTTCGCGCAGTCGATCATAGACGACTATAGCCATTCCTCAAGCTATCATGCAACCACCACCAGATCGAAATTGATACAGGTGGCCAGCAACGATGTGTCCGTCGCACCGACAAAGAACGTGCTGGAAGTTGCGCGGGACCCTGCAGGGCCCCGACGCGGAATGGTGGGCACCCTGGAGTAAGCATCTGCGCAATGAGGACAGCTACGACCGCACACACGCTTTGTTGCAGAGCGTGCCGGAGCCGCAGGGCCGCGCGAAGAAGCGGCACAAGTCAACGTCGCCGAAGCATCCCGTAGGTCCTCAACCCCATTTTTCTGCGAGGGGTTCTACTAATTTTGCATTTAGCTGTGAACAAACCTTCAGGAGAAGCAAAGTGCTGATTTTCAGTTCTTAAGGTCACCTGTACGTCTCTTGCTGCCTCATCCTATCCATCCCACCCATTTCATTGTTCATTTTAACTCATATGCAACAAAGAATTACCATGGACAGCTCCAAAGGACACGGCATTGGACGAGGTGATTGCGGCCAACACGGGCGAGGCATGCCTTCCAGTCATCGAGGGGGCCTTCCTCAGGTCTGTGGGGCGCATGACGACTTGTCTTCGAGATCCTCCGGGCTACACTCGTCTTCGGGAGACCCTCACGACAGCAGTGGAGAGCTCGACTTCGGTTCTGGAGCCATACAGGTGTATGCTCCCAACATGCCTGCGCAGGCCGGCGCGCGGCTTTCGGACAGTGGACAGGGAGCAGAACGCACTCGTCTCTCCTTCGAGGCGCTGTCTGCCTCAGACCCCAATCACGTCGTGCGTCCAGGATTTGGGGAGCGCCGCGCCGCGATTGCTGTTCGCGCAAACTCTTTTGTGCTCAAGTATCCAAAGGAGGTCGTTTTGTACGACTACCCAGTCGTGATCGCTCCCGATGTGGTCTCTGCGGCTGTTCGTAAGCATGTATTCGAGCTCCTAGAATCCACGCCGGAGATTGCTTTGTATCTCCACGAGATAGCACACGGCTGGACTCAGAGGCTGGTGTCGAGAAGCCGTCCGAGTCTTCTGGCAGACGTCTCTGCGACAATCTCAGAAGGACATGAGAGGGTTTACACGTTCAAGGTTCTTGAGCCGAAGGAGCTGAGATCTGCCAACTTGGAACGGTAAGCTTTCATATTCTCTACCAGATACGCGACTGACTCTATTTGAAAACAAATGTTTCTAGTTACTTGCGAGGCGAGGATACAAACTATAATCCTCTCCCGATCATCTCTGTATTCAATCCCATTACGACCGCGCATGCCTCGCACACGGGCGTGCCCAACAAGAAAAGTTATTTGTTCCCCCGTTCAGTTTTGGGTGAATATCCGCTCGCTCTCAGTGCGGTCTCAAAGCATGGAAGGGGTTTTTTGCAAATGTGCGCCCAGTGTACAAGAATCTCATGGTCAACTTCAATGTCTGCATGGGCGCATTTTACGTCCTGCGCGCCTCAGCGATGCGATGATCAAATACAAACAGACATCGTACGGGGCAGGTAATCCCCAGAGCTTTTACCGGCACGCGAAGCTCACGAAGAAGCACCTAGGCTACTGCAGGAAGAGCAGAATCAAGATCTTCGGGAGCCAGTCGGCGAGGAAGACCGTCTTTCAGTGCGGCAAGCTGAGTGGAATGGTCAGTGTGGAACAGTACTTTCAATAAAGTTTGGTGACTAGCTGGAATATAGATACTCACCATATTATATAGAGTTCAACATCCACCTCCAAACATGCGGATGACTTGCCCGTCGTCAATGTGGGAAACAAGGCTAAGGATACCTTTGTCCCTGCCGAGCTCTATAAGATCGAGCCGAGCCAGCCTTTCGCGGGCGTGCTCTCGAAGCGCGAAACTCTGGAAGCGGCAAAATACACAATAATGTCACCGTTCGTCAGTGCTAAGACAATCGTCGAGCAGGGACTTGAAGTACTGGGTCGGCGCCAGGGCGCGCCGCCTATAAACGGTTCGAGTTTCCTCTTGACATGGCGGTCGTCCCTGCGCGTCTGCTTAGCCCGCCCAAAGTAACCTACTCATCAGGCTCTCACCGTCTCCAACGGTCCTGGAACACCCGCAATGTGCGCTTCCACCGCCCGGCGCAGCTCACTCGCTCCGCCATTCTCGTCCTTGCAGACGGCGGTCGCGAGGACTTCAGGGATTCCTTGGACCCGGGGCTGCGTGGCGTCATGATACGGTTCCTGGCCATGTGCCGGGTGGGCGGGATGCAGGCCGACCACGCACTCCTGCCGCTACTTTTTGTGCGATTTTCACAAGGCCAGCAATGCTCGTTTTGCGGTTCATTCACCATTCCCCGTGGCATGCTGTCAGCTTAATTCATCAAAACAAAAAAAAAAATTACATAGTTTTTGTTCCTCATTCGTCTAGAAAGACGTGTTGTAATATATATTAAAACAAATGACAAGTATTACTGAGGAAAAGAAAGAAGAAAAAAAGGAATCGTAACTTGCCATGCGCAGCAATGGCCCACAACCAAAGTCCTCAGTAGGACAAGGAATTTTTTTGAAGGAGACGGTCAGGTTTTGCTCTAGCATGGTGAAAAAGATAAGGATGACGAGCGCACACGTGCCTTAAGAAACTGCAACCTCACGTGACCTGCCACAGCTCAAACGGTCGGACGCGTGCCTCTGCTCATTCGGCGCGAACTCACGCGTTTGTTAGACTCTGTGCGACGCAAGGTCAACCCGATGGACTCGCGCCTGCGTGGGATCCGCTTAGGTGTGTCTGCGCGCTTCTCGTGTAATGGCATGACGCGCAATGGACGATGCTGATACATATTTTCTACATAGTTACACACTGTTATACGACGCACATGTACATCGGGCGATCACCGCGTTTTGAACTCGAGGGTCGCGTAGGGTGTGGACGCCAAACATGGCCTTCCGGCGAATGTCGAAGAGGCGGCGAAACGAGACGCGCAAACAACGCTAGATGGCGCCCAGGGGTGGCTTGCACTCATAGGCAGACAGAGAACATGGTGGATGTCCTCCCGGGATGCCTGGGAATACGGTCTTTCCGAGTTCACGAGTGTGCTGAGTCCTTCTAGTTTTTGTTTTCTTTCTACCGTACTCATGCGCACCACCATGGAATAACAGCGACGCCCAGCACAAACATGTCGGCAGCGCGGGTTTCCGCTGCTTCTTGCGGCTTCATTCGTGTAGACGGCGACGCCCACCACGGACGAGGGCGTCGGCGCCGGCGTCCAGATGGCCCGTCCGCTTGGCCGCACTGGGCTGCGGACGAGCTGGGCGAGAAGGGATAAGCGAGGCAGTCTGTTGGGCGGGAGGACGCGATGAGGAAAGAAGGGGGTCCATATGCTATTTTTGTTGATCGAGCAAGAGAAGAGGAGCAGGTGCGCGGTACGTGTCCGGTCAGCGTGCGCGTGCGCGCTCCAAATGCAAGACGTCGTCCATCCCATCCGCATTCTCGTCTCCTAGCGCATGCGCGCCAGCGTCCCAGAGTTCCAGAGCGGCCTCGCGGAAGTCAGTGAGGTCGTACCGACGTCTACAGCCCATCTGTCACGCCGACGTTGACGACGAGGGAGGGGGGGCCTAACCATCTCATGCAAACCAATAGCGTGATAAATATATCTAAATCTGTATCGCTCCAACCCTCTCAAAATTCGACATCCCAAGCTTGTTTCTCGTGAAAATCTGGAAGAGGCGTGCGCGTTTTGAAACTGTCGATGCTCGATTTCTCATCAGTAACGCCCTGTTTTCCAGCGAGGAGCATATATGTTTTCAGTATCTCTGAGTTCTCGAACGTAGCATGGAATCCGACTGGTGTAAGTTTGTCGATTATAGCTTGAATCGGCCGGTCGAAACTGTCGCCGGCCGCAATATAAGTGTTGCAGCCTATCTGGACACGTGGACGTACTGTCGAAAGTACAAAGTTAGCGGGGATGGAGTGTGTTGGGATCAAGAGAAAACACCAACACTCTTCCCAGGCGACCAGATTTGACGCGTACTCTGCCAAAATTTGGCCCGAGAAGTCAATCCAGCCATCCCCCTTGCGCCATGTACGGTCAGGAGAAACGCATGCATGTTCTATGATACCTCCGAGGCTGATAAAACGACACTCGCCATTCTTGAGAACAAACTTGTCCTCGTCGTACCCGTACTTATCAAGGCCGTGATCGTGCATAATTACGATCTTCTCCAGAATATGATGCCTATAAATAAATAAAACGACTTATGAGTGTTCTGAAAAAGGCGCAGACTTGCACCAATCATTAGATGTTCACTTCAAACCGAGAGGTAGTCTGCAAAGAGTTCCATTATTAGGACTTCCGCAATCCTCAAGAACCAGGCAACCTAATCCCGTGCCGTCCGAACAACTTCCTGTGTAGATACCGAGCACACAGGGAAACAGTAAGCCTTGAAGCCCGTGTACTCTTTCATAATTCTGCACTTCTTTGTCGAAATCGGCTATTTTATCGTCTCCAACATAGAGCTTGATGATGACGTTTTGATTATCGAGCGTAACACGATAGATCGCGATATCGAGTGCCCTTTTTATGCTGAGCATTGTTGAAGCATGTATGTAAGTATGGCCTGGGGGAGCTTCGGGATCTGTATTGGACAAATTGTAGTCCTCATTCGGAGCAGGACGCGGATAGGATTTGAGAACAATGGTCAGACTCTGTTTGAGCATGAAGTCAGAAAAAGTGTGCTTGCGTCACGGAGGCTTGAGTCACGGAGCACAGCCACGAGCCGCACGACTACCCTGCTGCAGCGCACGCACTCACGCTAATCGTGCAGGCCTGATTATACTGGCTTTGATTTCTCATCTTTGAACTGGGAAACAAGGAGACGCAAGACAATTGCTTTATCGTGAATGCACAAACTAACTACTTGGGCAATGCTGTCACAGATCGATATGCACGTGGACAATTGAATCATCGGTTCACCAAATATTGGACAGCGATGAATACCACTCTGCCTCGCGCCGGGCTGATTCGAATTTTAGTAGATCGCTGAACATCAACATCTCTGCATCCGAGAAGATCAAGTGTACTAATCAGCCGGCATCTCTTCGAGCTCAACGAAAGCAGCTTATCAAGTACGAGAAGACGCTGCTTATCGTTGAAAAGAAATGTCTATATCACAATCGGCTCTGGAATCATTGAGCTTGTTCTTCTTGTCTTGCGCCGAACTAAATATCTAATCGTTTTCCGACTCGGCGACTTGAAAATGTTTAAAGGGTTTTTCCGTCCTTGTGTGCAGTATTGGATCCGTCCAAGTTCGAACACTAAACCATCTACGTTTCTACTTCAAGATATTGGATCGGGTATCTGGTGTACTTCTAGCGGGTTGATCAGTGAACTTTTGAAGTCCACAAGTGCCCGCATGTCTAATATGATGTGCGAAAGGGGGAACACTTTGACGACTTAATCAAGCTCATTGTGGTACTGTTCGCAGCAACGCCGTATGTTCCCGTGTTCCGTGAGTCAACTTCAAGATTGCATGTCGTGCGTTTCTTGGCGCTCGACGATGTGTATAAATATCCAGCAACTCTTCGTACATCAACAACAGCCATTTCTGAATCCCAATCTCACTACTCCGCAGGTATGAGTGCGATAGTGGAAGAAATTATTAGCAAGGCATTCGACTATGTCGTCATCGGTGCGCACGTCCATACTATGCATCTTGTCCTGTGAATCTTATATGTATATCTCTGTCGTAGGAGGTGGTGTGCGTCCGTCGCTGAATCGAATCCTAACTTCAAACTCACTGATATAACAATTTTTTTAAATGTTTACTTGAATGACAGACCGCAGGGCTTACCGTCGCGGCACGCCTCGCAGAAGATCCATCGATCACTGTTGCTGTTCTAGAAGCTGGCCTGGAGCGTCTCGACGATCCCGTCATTAGTCAGTTGTTTGCTTCCCGCCAATCGTGTCCGATTTGGCTCTTTCTAGATCTAATTACTCTGCATAGACATACCAGGACAGTTCGGAAAGCACTTCGGCGACCCGAAATATGACTGGGACTTCCACACGGTTCCACAAGAGCACGCGAATGGCAGGGAAGTACCATGGCCGAGGGGTAAGGTGCTCGGAGGGAGCTCTGCTATCAATTTTTATGTACGTAACCTGGTCCAATTCTTGACTTTCTTACTCTCTAACTGCGGGCGAACTTGAAGGTCTGGGATCACCCTCCAAAGCAGGACATTGATGCCTGGGAGAAGCTCGGAAATCCGGGATGGAACTGGGAGCGATTCTCCAAGTCACTGAAGAAGACGGAGAGGTGCGTCAAGCTTTATTTCAACTCGTTATAGCTCCTGTACGACGGCTAAGTGTCTGCACTGTCAATTTAGTTTCACGCCGCCGACCGATGAAAACGCCGCTCGCTACAAACAAGTTTTCAATCCGGACGCACATGGGACGTTAGGCCCGCTCAAGACGTCATTTCCTGGGTTTGTTATGGCGGGTGACGTCCCTTTTCAAGAGGTAATTCCTCATTTTTTAAGCCTTTTCGTAGCACTCACGCGTTCGGTACAGACAGTACTGAATGCCGGAGTCAAGATTGCGAAGGATCCGGTACGTGCTAAACGTCCTACGTTTTGTGTTCTAGTCTGATTATGTCTTAAGATGAACGGAGATGTGAGTTTTCTAACACTGCGCGCAAAAACTCTGCCAAACGGCGGCGTGACTTAACGTCTGATTCCTTGTTCAGCCAATAGGCACTTGGATGGCACCTGTTACGCTTGATGCGAAGACCCATAAGCGCTCGTATGCTGCGACGGTAAGTTACGTCTTGTCACTGTCCAGTTCACAACTCATGAAAGTCCTATTCGCCCAATAATACAGGCCTTCTATCAGCCGAACGCAAGCAAGCCTAATTTCCGCGTTCTGTGTGGTGCCCTTGTACACCGAATCGTAACTACGGGTTCGAATGATGATACGGTTGAAGCAAAAGCCGTTGAATTTGAGCACGGAGGCGTTATATATACGGTGTCTGTTAAAAAGGAAGTGGTCGTGAGCGCTGGGTCAGTCTTCTTCGTTTACGTCTCTCGTCACCATTGTTCTGAATATCAGGTCTGACCAGGTCTCTGAAATCGCCGCAAATCCTGGAGCTCTCCGGAATCGGAGACAAACAAGTGCTCAACCCTCTCGGGATACAGACCGTCATCGACCTTCCGGGTGTTGGATCAAATATGCAGGAGCATATCTACAGCTCGGTGATATTCGGTAAGGCCATTCGAAGTGCTTCTCAAAAGTATCTGGCTCAACGGAAACCCAGAATTGGATCCAGAGCTTGGTCACGAGACACTGGATCGCTTGGCCGACAATGACTATGCGACTGCACAGCTGGCCCTCCAGTGAGATCCAAATCTGTTGTCCAGAGCGACGTTTCCTGAAATTTACTTTTCCTCGTCTCGTAGCGCCGTGGGCAAAGGTTTCCTTAGAATCGGGCTTTCAGGTTTTACTTTCCTTCCATTCTCCACTATCACGTCTCCGGAGCGGGCTCGCGAATTCGTGGGCCGTCAACGCCAGCGGATCGAAGAGAAGCAGAAAAGCGGTTCTCTCCCTCCAGGTCTGAAGGAGCAATACGAGCTACAACTGGGAAAATTCGAGAGGGACGAAGGAGGGGAATGCGAGCTCATCTGCTTCCCGGGATATCTTGGCATGGGAGGTACGCTCAGTCTCACCCTAAAGCGCGGATCGTGGAACTGAGACGGTGCCATAGTCCCAGGGGCCGGAAAGCCGTACATGTCGATCCTTCTTAGCTTCAATCACCTATTCGGTCGCGGCACCGTCGTAAGTTTTACGTTCTTATAATCATTCTTGTTGTGTACCGTCATATGTTTTAGCACGCAACTTCAACCGATCCGCACGTCCAGCCGGATATCGACCCTCATTATTTTGAGGAGAAACTGGGTAAGTATCATTGGTTGATTCTCGGCATTTCTAATTCTGCGCACCTCCTGTAGACCTTGATGTAGTGGTCGAGACCGTGAAGTTTATGCGCCAACTAGCGGAACTCGAGCCGTTCAAGAGCTTTTTCGGTGAGTCACAACCCACGTGAAGAAGCATGAGCTAATTCTAGAGCAGTGAAGGAGGTCATGCCTGGTCCAGCGTGTACGACGGATAAAGAAATCGAAGATTTCGTCAAGAACAGTCTGAAAACGACTTACCGTACGTCCATTGCCGCTAACATTGCCGTGATCTTTTTTTCAAATGAACACACATTTATCGCGTAGATACGACGAGTACGCTGAGCATGCTTCCTCGGGAGCTCAACGGCGTTGTCGACCCGAATTTGCGTGTGTACGGCACGAAGAATATCCGCGTAGCTGACCTGAGCATTGTCCCGCTTCACGTCGCCGCTCATACGCAATGTAAGCCGCGGATGGTTCCCTTTTCAACAGAATAATTGCTGACTTTACCTGCAAAGCCACTGCATACGCGATCGGCGAGCAAGCGGCCGATATTATACTGGGTCGCATCCCCCCAGTGAAGTGAGGCTACCATAGACCGTGGCCTGTGGCATGTTCACATGGTGCATAGATGTTTGCCTACTTAAAGAATACTTGGTTGTTTCGCCTGTCCGGCATTTTTGAAGAATAGAATAGACGCTGTACCCAATGTCAGGTTTTCTCAATTCGTCCAGGTTCTGTTGAGGGGCATCCCGACAAGCGGCAGTGTTTCGAAATAAAAATCATCCCCTCTTCTTTATTCCTATGTTTGTCTCTATTTTCTGTCTTGTTCGCCTTCGAGGGTACTTGGCTTTAGCCACAGGCTGCCAGGTCGCTTTTCTCAATCTACGCATAGCGCCGCGCCTCCTGCCTACTGTGCACAGCTTCAAGTGGTGCATTCGCCGGGGCAAGTTCGCAAGGATGGTCCGCGACTACGAAACGAGAACCGCGATCTCCGGGTTGTCGGTATCAGCCAACGGAAGTGGGGCACGCACGGGCAGCTTAATGTTGAGCTGGTCGTCAATTTCGGGATTCTCAGATGCTTTGCGGCCCGCTTCACGCGTGTGCTGCTCGTTGAGTTCAATAGGTACAGACTTGAAGGTGCGACTGCGAGTTCGAGCGAAGCGAAATACACTGGTGGACTTGCTTGAGGAATCCAGACTCTCGAAGATGAGATGTATCAAACAGCACGATGATAGAGATAAAGTGATACAAAACTCGGTCGACATTTCGCCTTTGTCTTTGATCTAGAACAACAAACAACAGGCGTATGTAGACGTCTTTTGAGGTATATATGTGTACAATTTCCGATTTCCGTGTCCGTGTCCGTGAACGCCTGGATGGTATGAAGAGGAACAAAGTCGCATAAGGGGTCTAGGAGGAGGGGGTGAGGCGAAGGAATAGGGAAGAAAGGTGTCGCATATAGTCGGGACGTTGTCGTTAGTTTATGGGGACGGCGTTTTGCGGGTTTCGACGACCTCATGCGCCGAGGTGCGGACGTCGAGGTATGTCTGGCCTTGGATGACAACGACCGCGAATTGATCTACGAACAAAATTGGGAGGCCGTCAGCGGAAGCCTAAGAGTCGCGAAGAGAAGGAGGGAAAGCGGCGCACGGTGTTTCCAGATGCCGAACTCCTGCGCGAGCTCGTACAGCGCCGTGCACTTGAACTGCGCGAGCTCCGGCGCGCTCTCGCCCATGTGCCAGTCGCCGTCCCACGGGCACGCGTGCCGCTGGAGGTCCTGGAAGTGCACGAGCCGGAAGACGCCGTCGTCGCCGCGCACGATATTGTTCCCCGAGAGGTCGACGGTCATGTGCAGGCCCGCGCGGTGCAGCCGCCCGATTTGCTTGAGGATCTCGTACCTGCGCAGGAGTATGAATGGGTAACTAAATGCGCGCGCAAAAAAACAAAACGTTTTGACTAACCGGTCATCGAGCGACTGGTTCGCGATCTTATCGATCAGCATCCCGCAGTACTCCTGGACTATGCAGCCCACCCGCCGCTTCCGCCGCCCCTTGCCCTTCCCCGCCGAGCCCCTCGCGTCCGCCGCTGTCTCCGAGTCCAGCGGCGCCTCTTCCTCGCCGACGTAAAATCCGAGGACCGTCGGGACGATCGTGCCCTGGAACGGCCTGAGCAGCGTGTGGTAGACCTCCGCCTCGTACTTGACGTCCTCGAAGTAGGGCTCGGCGCACATCTTGAGGACGATGTTCTTGCCGTCGAGTCCCGAGCTTTGGTAGATGGTCGAGTTGTAGTTGTCCTGG
The DNA here is from genome assembly GCA_021029095.1 of Phellopilus nigrolimitatus. Taxonomy (NCBI): domain Eukaryota; kingdom Fungi; phylum Basidiomycota; class Agaricomycetes; order Hymenochaetales; family Hymenochaetaceae; genus Phellopilus; species Phellopilus nigrolimitatus. The sequence goes on from JAJOHG010000100.1 coordinate 42,592, forward strand.
ATGCCGGACAGGGCGCGCACATGTCGGTGACCCGGGGGCGCTTGGCCGTCGACGCCGCTGAGAACAAGCTCACGTCCGTCAGGAAGCGCGACAGTGAGGCTGGACATTAAATACGCGGAGGCTCGGGAAGGCGATCACGGAGATAGAAGCGCGGCGGGCGACTGGCGGCCATAGAAGCAATACCGAGAGTTGGGCGATCCGCTTGTCGGACGGAAGCAAGAGAGAACGGCAATTCGCAGATCACGTGCGCGTGGGAAGACACGCGTCGCGTCTCGCTTTTCCCCGGCGAAGTCTCTTTTCGTGAAAACTCGCAGTCTTTTTGTCTAATACAGCCTGCTAGGAAACCATCCGGACCTTCATGTTCAGTGTACACCGCGGGTAATCGAGAAACTGCGGCGTCTTTATGCTGTCCTACTTCCTCATAGATGGTTCTCTCCTTCTCAAGAGCATCAACGCCTTTCGATCCAGCGAAGAGTCTGATAATGACTGTCTTCATCCATTGTCACGCGGAAAGTGCGAGAGATGTCGTCGTTGTATAACAGAGTGTCCTTTTTGTTCAGCTGAGCAAAGCAGTTGCCTTTAGGAAAGTCGGGATTTGTGTTAGTGATAGTAAACCTTCCTCGGGTTCCATACGTAGAATCGAAAGTGATCGTCCGCATAAGCATGCCAGAAGATACGATAATCAGAGATTGATGCGCTTTGATACTTTTGTGCCGATTGCCATCATGTGATCCGGTTATCAAGTCAGTAGGTTAAAGACCTTACACGTAATGACGCAGGCATAGCGAGTTTGAGGGGGCATTTTCCCTAAAGTTTTTACGAGCAAAGCCGCAAAGTTACGTTACTGCTAATATCAACGGGAAACATCGTTCAATCTCGTTTTCCACTTGAGCTCGAGCACTTTTCATGAACCTTCCTTGCGATATTCCTCATGACCCATTGTCTTGTGCCGGCTTGAGCAGTGAGTACGCAGCCATCTTCTGAAGCTCGGTACAAAGACTCACTGACAAAGCAATGGTCTTCCAGTCCAAAACTTGGTATCGCTGGCACGAAGGATAGCCGAACATCTCTTACTCTGGACTGGCAGCACTTCGACAAAAACGTCATGTCATCTCTGAGAGTTACGCTCCCCACGTCTCTTGATCTTTATATCAAAGGTCGCACCGAGCAATATCTTCTTGGTGTTCCCGGCCTCACTTCCGTCTCGAAGCGCACAATACACGCAGTTGTGACATCCCAAATCGTAGAAGACCAGCGCTCATCTATTTACCGCGCAACAATTCCTACTCACGGGAATGTCGTATTGAAGTTTCACCTCGAAGAATACCGCTCGATGGACGACTTGAGGGAAGAAGCTTCCCTATACACAGGCCAATTAAAGGATCTGCAGGGAACGGTGATTCCGCGCTATCACGGCCTATATGTTGGCGGAGATGAGTCGCAGGAACAGTTTGTCTGTATTGTCTTGGAAGACTGTGGAGACCCTCCGCGGGATGTATTTCACAGGCACTACAGTCAGGACGAAAGGTGACTAGTATATTTAATCCTTCAGCTGAGGACTCCGTAACATATATGTGTGTTTTCTTTGCTTAGAATAGAAATTCTCAAGCAACTTTTCGAGCTTCATAAAAAAGGATACATCCCGAAAACGTTCGAGGAGGAGAACGTCGTCGGCGAACCTGGAGCCTATCGTCTCGTCGGCCTACGTGTTCCTTTCAAGACCGATCACAAATGCGAATTCGACGGCCAATGGTACGCCGACGAGCGCATCCCAGTTGACAAGTTCTCTTGCAACTGGCTGTTTCAAGATGGCCTAACGATGCGTGTCTGGGCGCAATGTGCGTCTGCTGTATTGCTTATAAGATTGCGAGCCGAGCCAGTGAGCTGACTTTGCCATTCGTCTTTCAGGGGGAAGACCGTTTGTGAAAATCTTCGGCCGCCCCTACTACAATATTGAAGATTACCCGTGTCAGCCTGAGATCGACGAGCTTTCTAAATTCGTACCGAAATCGTTCGACGAGGACTGCGATAGGCCTATCCTAAGCGGCTGGTTCAAGGATGTTAAAAAGATGATGGACGTCGTGGAAAAGGCAGGGGAGAAGCCTTTAACTGCACAGATGGTGATGGAGCATGTTAAAATGCCAAAGTTTTCTTGAATGATTTAAGAAACAAAGTTGAGGAGTAATCCGAAGCGACGATATGTTTTAGGTAGATATTGAGGCTAGTAGTAGTAATAACATTGAAGATATCGTTCTCTTGCACGACACTAGCAGAAACACTCCAAGCTATTCCACATAAAAGAAGAATCGGTTTCGGGGGTCAGCGCCAAGCCGCGCTTCGTCACGACCTTGAAGTGCAAGTGTTGCGACCTGCTTGACTGTGCCTCACCCTTTCTAAAACACACGCGTTAGGAGGATTGAAAGCGATAGGACCGGGAGATTATGCGAACCGCTTCTTAACCCAAGCAGGAAACGCACGCATGTTAGATGACAGCATTCTAATCTTGTATTTCTCAATCCAATGAAGACACGCACTAGTAGGCGCCGGCCGGATTGACGACACACAGCGTTCCCTTATCTTTCGCCAAAAAACACGTGCTCCGACACCGGCGTAGCTGGACAAAACTGACCATCGGTGAGTCGGCAGTCAAAGCTCAAACCACTCGCAGTTCCACACACACGATAATCACGCCCCGACAGACGTTGCTCTCCAAGTCCGGCCGCGTTGACCCGCCGAATCCGGTCAACCGTTCGCTCAACTTCTGCAATGTATTTTGCATTCGGTCGACTGCGGCATCGATGTGCTCTTTGTCAGCATGCGCAGCGCTGTCCGCACTGTCGAGGAGATCCGCGCATTCTGGAAGGAGCGCGCCCCGATAGATTCTTCTCCAGCTTCCTCGAAATGGTGTATCACACTGCGCCGCCAATTGCCCGCAATGTCGGTTTCTAAACGTTCCGCATAGCCTCCAGTGTAGGTGCATTCGCACGCATGCAGCGCGCCTGAGCCTGCCTGGACGCAGAACCCCGCTGCGCACCGCCGGTACGCATCCCATCCATCTCGCGTCCCCTTGACGTCGTTGTCGGCGCAGCAGACAGGTTATAGACGTCAACCAGGCCCCGCTGTCTTCGGCGAAGCAACTCTGGGCCGCTGACGCGTGCGTGCTGGGCGACGGGGATATGGGGTGGGATGGACAGTGCCTCTGTCTGCGGAGAGCGCACGCCGTTTCTCATCTTGCTGGATAGCCAGAAGTAGAAGAAAACTTTCACTTTGCTCCTCGCAGCTGTCCTCCCACCCAGCACACCGCCCTGCTGACCGCGCCTCCTACACTGCTCTCTGACATTGTGTGTCGCGTGGGTGGACAGGACGCCTGAACAGAGCGCACCGTGACAGCGGCGACTCGAGCGTGCGTTGACACCGTGCTTGCGCCGGGTTCGCTGCCGATTCATACTGGTGTACATGAGTAGATTAGGAAGAGAATAAAAAGCAGACAGACTCACCGCACGCGTGAGTTCGAGATGGCCGCATCCCGAGGGTGCTCCGGAAGGTCGTCCAGCATGTTTTTCGTCTGTTGTGAGTGCAGCCTGCTTCTCGACTCCATCTACCGCCGTTCACACGTCCTCGTCACGCCACCTGCTCATCCCAAGCCGGAAGCCCATGTCCGACGTCCACGCCGATACTAGCACGAGCTGCTACGTCGCGATCCTCGAGAAAGAAACGCGGGTCGTGCAATAAGGAGTAGCTATGTACTTGAAAAGATCAATATTGTGGATAGCGTGTCAAGGGGTTATGCGGAAAGCACACAGCTCACCTGAGGCAATGTCATCCTGCACAATCCCGAGCCACGATACCCCAGGATTTTATTTTCCCGCTACATTTCACGAAGGGACTCGCGCATGGCGGCAATCACCGATCTCAATGATGCTTGTCAATTGCCGAGATGTGCCGAAGGTATTTGGTCAGCATCTGACGCAAACGTGTTTTCTTATGTACTACGCAGAACCTGGACAAGTCGAATAATCCTGATCACCATGTACAACGTCTACTCCTTCCTTCAAAAACGCGGGACAGGCGAAACACTCGAGTATCCTTCAAGCAAACATTTGTCTATCCTAACATGCTACAAGCCAAGGTCTATAATAGCCTGGAACCTCAATTCACCGGAGGGATGCGACCCAGTATAATATCGGCCGCTTGTTCGCCGATCGCGTATGCAATGGCTTTGCAGGTCAAGTCAGCAATTATTCTGTTGAAAAGAGAATCATCCGCGGCTTACATTGCGTATGGGCGGCGACGTGAAGCGGGACAATGCTCAAATCAGCCACGCGGATATTCTTCGTGCCGTACACACGCAGATTTGGGTCTACAACGCCGTTGAGCTCCCGAGGAAGCATGCTCAGCGTGCTCGTCGTATCTGCGTGATAATAATATATGTTCATGCGAGAAAAGAACACGGCAATGTTAGCGGCAATGGACGTACGGTAAGTCGTTTTCAGACTGTCCTTAACGTAATCTTCGATTTCTTTATCTGTAGTACACGCTGAACCAGGCACGACTTCCTTCACTGCCCTAGAGTTAGCTCATGCCTCTTCACGTGAGTTGTGACTCACCGAAAAAGCTCTTGAAGGGCTCGAGTTCCGCTAGTCCGCGTATAAACTTCAGGGTTTCGACCATTGTATCAAGGTCTACGGGAAGCGCAAAGAATTAGGAAGGCCGAGGATACCAATGATACTTACCCAGTTTCTCCTCAAGATAATGAGGGTCGATATCCGGCTGGACGTGCGGATCGGTTGAAGTTGCGTGCTAAAACATATAAATGGTACACAACAAGAATGATTATAAGAACACGAAACTTACGACGGTGCCGCGACCGAATAGGTGATTGAAGCAAAGAAGGATAGACATGTACGGTTTTCCGGCCGCTGGGGCAATGACATCGTCTCAGTTCCATGATCTGCGCTTTAGGATGACCGAGCGTACCTCCTATGCCATCATATCCCGGGAAGCAGATGAGCTCGCATTCCCCTCCTTCGTCCCTCTCAAATTTTCCCAGTTGCAGCTCGTATTGCTCCTTCAGACCTGGAGGGAGAGAACCGCCTTTCTGCCTCTCTTCGATCCGCTGGCGTTGACGGCCCACGAATTCGCGAGCCCGCTCTGGAGACGTGATAGTGGAGAACGGAAGGAAAGTGTAATTTGAAAGCCCAATTCTAAGGAAACCTTTGCCCACGGCGCTATGAGATAATGAAGTTCGAATTTCAGGAAACGTCGCTCAGAAGAAAACAGATTTAGACCTCACTGGAGGGCCAGCTGCGCAGTCGCGTAGGCATTGTCGGCCAAGCGATCGAGCGTTTCGTGACCAAGCTCTGGGTCCAATTCTGGGTCCTTTTTAAGCCAGATACATTTGAGAAGTAGAATGAATAGCCCTACCGAATATCACCGAGCTGTGGATATGCTCCTGCATATTTGATCCGACACCCGGAAGGTCAATGACAGTTTGTATTCCAAGAGGGCCGAGTACTCTTTTGTCTCCAATTCCGGAGAGCTCCAAAATTTGCGGCGATTTCAGAGACCTGGTCAAACCTGATATTCAGAACAATGGTGACGAGAGACGTAAACGAAGAAGACTTACCCAGCGCTCACGACGACTTCCTTCTTAACAGACACTGCATATGTAACGCCTCCGTGCTCAAATTCAACGGCTTTCGCTTCAACTGTATCGTCATTCGAACTCGTCACAATGATTCGATGTACAAGGGCATCACACAGAACGCGGAAATTAGGCTTGCTTGCGTTCGGCTGATAGAAGGCCTGTATTATTGGGCGAATAAGACTTTCATGAGTTGTGAACTGGACAGTGACAAGACGTAACTTACCGTCGCAGCATACGAGCGCTTATGGGTCTTCGCATCAAGCGTAACAGGCGACATACAAGTGCCTATTTTCTGAAAAATAAATCAATCATTAAGCTACACCGTCGTTTGGCAGACGTTTCGCGCGCAGTGTTTAGACAGCTCACATCTCCGTTCATCTGAAAATATAATCAGACTAGAAAACAAAATGTAGGACGTTTAGCACGTACTGGATCCTTCGCAATCTTGACTCCGGCATTCAGTAATGTCTGTAACAAATGTGAGTGCTCCGATGAAGCTTGAGAATTGAGGCAATACCTCTTGAAAAGGGACGTCACCCGCCATAACAAACCCAGGAAATGATGTCTTGAGCGGGCCTGACGTCCCATGTGCGTCCGGATTGAAAACTTGTTTGTAGCGAGCGGCGTTTTCATCGGTCGGCGGCGTGAAACTAAATCGACAATGCAGACACTTAGCCGTCGTACAGGAGCCATAACGAGTTGAAATAGAGTTCGACGCACCCCTCCGTTTTCTTCAGTGACTTGGAGAACCGTTCCCAGTTCCATCCTGGATTTCCGAGCTTCTCCCAGGCATCAACATCCTGCTTTGGAGGGTGATTCCAGCCCTACTCGTGCAGAAATGAAAGTCAATGAGCAGGTTCGCCCGCAGGTAAAGAGTAAGAAAGTCAAGAATCGGACCAGATTACGTACATAAAAGTTAATAGCAGAGCTCCCTCCGAGCACCTTACCCCTCGGCCATGGAAATTCCCTGTCATTCGCGTGCACTTGAGGAACCGTGTGGAAGTCCCAGTCATATTTCGGGTCGCCGAAGTGCTTTCCGAATTGTCCTGGGATGTCTATGCAAAAGAATTCGATCTAGAAAGAGCCAAATCGGACACGATTGGCGGCAAACAAATGACTGACTGATGACGGGATCGTCGAGACGCTCCAGGCCAGCTTCTAGAACAGCAACAGTGATCGATGGATCTTCTGCGAGGCGTGCTGCGACGGTCAGCCCTGCGGTCTGTCATTCATTCGAAATCAAAACAAAACAAAAATTAAAAGTTAAAAGATTGTTATATCAACGAGTTGAAAGACAGGGGTTCGATTCAGTGACGGACGCACACCACCTCCTACGACAGGCAGATACATATAAGACTCACAGGAGAAGATACATAGTATGAGCGTGCGCACCGATGACGACATAGTCGAATGCCTTGCTAGTAATTTCTTCCACTGTCGCACTCATACCTGCGGAGTAGGGCGATTCGGATTCAGGAACGGCTGTTGATATGTGAAGTGCTGCTGGATATTTATACAAGTCGTCGAGCACCAAGAAAGGCACGAGAAGCAATCTTGAAGTTGACTTACGGAGCATGGGAAAATGCGGCGTTGCTGCGAACTCTACTACAATGTGCCCGAATAAGTCACATTAGAGTTCCAGACTTTGTTATAATGTTCCCCCTTTCGCAGATCATATTAGAGATGCGGCACCTCCAAAGTTCAGTGAATTTGATCAACCCGCTAGAAGTACACCAGATACCCGATCCATTATCTTGAAGAAGAAGCGTAGATGGTCAAGTGTCCGAACTCGAAATCCAATACTGCAGACAAGGACGGAAAAACCCTCTGCACATTTTCAAGTCGCCGGAAGGAAAGTGCTTTCATTGAGCTCGAAAAGACGCCGGCGGTTTAGTGCATTTGAACTTGGACAATGCTGTCGCAGATCGATACATATATATTCTTCGCATTGATACCTCTCTCCCGCTGTCGCACGTCCCCTCTGCCTTGCGCCGGGCTGATTCGAGTTTTAGGAGATTGCTGACCGTCAGCATCTCTGCATCCGAGAAGAAGTTAGTCTGTGCATTCATGGTAAACCAAGTTCTTTGTGTCTCCTTGTTTCCAAGAACCAAAGACGAGAAATCAAAGCCAGTATTATCAGGCCCCGATTAGCGTGAGAGCGTGCGCTGCAGGCGCTCTGTTGAGCGTAACGGTTGTCGTGGCTGTGCTTGCTGACTTCATTCAGGTTACGTTAACACCGTCTGCCTTCAGGATACTTCCTTCATCATGCTTAAACAGAGTCTGACCATTGCTCTCAAGCCCTACCCTCGTCCCACTCCAGATGAGGACTATAACTTCTCCAATACAGATCCCGAAGCTCCCCCAGCACATCGGGCCACGCTTCTCCCAAACGCTCGCATTGAGTTCAAATGGTCGGACGAATACCTCTGCTCATTCGGAGAGATTCTCGCGCGTCGGTTCAACCCTGTACGGCGCAAACCTAATCCGATTTCGCAACCGGCTGTCGATGGACTCGCGCCGCTGCGGGATCTGCTTAGGTGTGTTGTGCGCTTCTCGTGTAATGACATGACACGCAATGGACGATGCTAATATTTTCTACATAGTTACACCCTCTTGTACGACGCACATGTGGTTCACGCACAGGTACATCGGGCGATCGCCGCGTTTTGAGCTCGAAGATCGCGCAGGGTATGGACACCAGACATTGCCTTTCGGCGGGTGACGAGGCGGCGGAACGAGGACGCAGAAACGGCGCTAGATGGAACCCAGGCGTGGTTTGCACTCACACCCAGGCGGAGGACATGGTGGATGTCCTCCCGGGATGCCCTGGGGATGCAGCCGTTCCGAGTTCACGAGTGCGCTGAGTCCTTCTATTTTTTCTTTTCTTTCTACTGTACTCACGCGCACCACCATGAAATGACAGCGATTCCCGGCGCGAGCGTGTCGCAAACACACTCCCGCGCGAGATTCTGCTGCTTTCTGCGGCTGCGATTCGTGTAAAGGGCGACGCCCACCATGAACAAGGGCGCCGTCGTCGGCGTCCAGATGCCCCGACCGCCTGGCCCTACTAGAGCTGCGCGAGAAGGGACAAACGAGGTTGTGTGTTGTATGGGAGGACGTGCTGCGATGAAGAGAGTAGGGCGACCCTTCTGCTGCTTTTGGCGATCGACCACGAGGAGAAGATGCGCAGCCGCGCGGTACGTGTCCGGTCAGCGTGCGCGTGCGCTCTCCGAATGCAAGGCGTCGTCCGTCCCCATCCCGGATCCCCGTCTCGCAGCATGTTGCGCGCCAGCGACCCAGAGCTTCCTCGCCATAAACAGCGGGATCGGACCGACGTCTACAGCCCGTCTACTGCGCCGACATCGACGTGCGCAACGGCGGCGCGGCGCAGGCTTCCGCGTCCAGGAAGGTGCAGGCGCGAACGCGTGCGGGTGTACGTGCACGTGCACTAGAAGCTGTCCTGGACGTTTAGGAGATATGGGATGCGGGCGGTTGGCGGTGCGGTGCGATACGCCTTTTTGAGGAAGCTAAGAAAGTGCGCCGCTTGAGCGCGACCGTGACCGCGATGCGCGGATCTGCCAGCATGCCGGCTCCCATCCTCCTGTCGAGAGTGTTCAGCATCAGTATGCGCGCTTCTTAAGTCTCTATTATTTCGAGACATGCTAAAGTTGTGGACCTTTAGCATTCAAGTATCTTTGGACATCACAAATCGTATTTCTTTCCTTTCCCGAAAGCATGTGATGTATGATGAAGGTACAAAATCCGTATCCCCTCCAACCTCTTCAAAATCCGTCATCCTCTTTTCCTTCGTTTGCAAATTCTGGAGGAGGCATGGATGCCTTGAAACTGTCGATGCTCGACTGCTCATCAGTGACGCCTTGATCTCTGGCGAGAAGCACATAGTCTTTCAGTAACTCTGTGTTCTCGAGGGAAGCATAGAATCCGACTGGTGTAAGTTTGTCGATCATAGCTTGACTCGGCAGGCCGGGACCATCATCGCCTGCGACAAAAGTATCGCAGCCTATCTGGACAGTTGGGCGTACTTTCGAAAGGACGAGGTTAGCGGTGAAGGTGTGTGTTGGGACTAGGGAGAAACGCTAACACACACTCCAGACCATCAGATTTGATGCATACTCTATCAGAGTTCCGCATGAGAAAGTGACTTGACCCTTCCCCTTGCGCCATTTGCGGTCAGGAAAGGTGCATGCGTGTTCGACGATGCCTCCAAGGCTAACAAGACGGCACTCGTCATCCTTGAATACAAACTCCTCGTCGTCGTATCCGTGTTTATCAAAGCCGCGATCGTGCATGATAGTAATTTTCTCGAAAATTCGATGCCTATAAATAAATGCAATGGCTTATGAGTACCTAAGAAAATGGCGGAGACTTAGGTCAACCAGTTGATATTCACCTTGAATCGAGAGGGAGTCTGCAGAGAGTTTCATTCTTAGGGATTCCGCAATCCTCAAGAACAAGACAGCCTAATGCTATGCCGTACTGAGCCCTTCCTTTGAAAACGCCGAGCAGACAGGGAAACAGTATGCCTTGAAGTTCGCGCACTTTTCCATAGTTCTCCGCTTCTTTGTCGAAATCGGCCATGACGTGTCTTCCAACATACAACTTGATCACGACACTTTGATTATCGAGCGTAACGCGATAGATCATGGTTTCGAATGACGTTTTCCTGCTGAGCATCGTTGAAGCATCTAGGTGAGTACGACCTGTGCTCCGACGCGTTTCGCGAAGGCAGTCAGGTCACGTGAAATCCCAACTAGTTAAAAAAAATGTGTTGCTCGTGAACGTCTTCTTTACTTTCATCACCATGCTAGAGCAGAATTTGACCATATCCCTCAAGCATTATCCTTATCCTGATGAGAAAACGGACTACACACTCCTCAGTACAATCGCAGAAGCTCCCCCGGGCTCTATTCACATGGATATTTCAACAATCCTTAGCAGGACACGCAATGGATTATATCGTTTATCGCGCTCCTCTTGGAGACCACTGTGTCATAGTCAAACTCTATGTCGGAAAGCATACAATGACTGATCTTGAGAAAGCAGCAGAGAATTATGAAAAGTACCACGAGTTTCAGGGCAGCTTATTCCCTCGCCTGCTTGGAGTATATAAAGGAGAGAATAAAGATGTTGGTTGCTTGGCGCTCGAGGACTGCGGAAGCCCGTTTGAAAAGAAACTCCGCAGGCTGCCTACAAAACTAAAGTGAGTTTTTTTTTGCCGATTATCGCGAGTTCTGCGTTCTGCGAAGGTTCACAAATCACTGTATCACTTTACAGAGATCAAATTCTTGAGAAGATCGTAATCATGCACGACCACGGCTTCGCTCTGAGCGACTACGACGAGGATGAGGTTGTATTTAAAGGAGACGAGTTCCGATTTCTCGGCGTGAAGAGCGTCGTCGAGCACGAGTGCACCTCTCCGGATCGGCACTGGCGCATAGACAAAGACGGCCCTCCACCCGATAATTTGTCGTGCGAAGAATTACAGGGTTACGCGTCAAACATGGAAATCGGGTATGAGTGTGAGTATCTCCCAGAAAACAACGCATGTCTTCTCTGCTTACCTGGCACGCTCGTCAGTTTGCCCAAGTGTCAGAATAGGCAGCGTTAGATACGACATGGTCGACGATCATAAGGACCTGCCGAGTCAAGCGATAATCGACAAGCTTACACCGTCTGGATTCTATGACACGCACAGGAACTCGGAAATACTGAGAGATTATATGGAGCTTGCTGGGCGGCAGGGTGTTGTTGACGAGCAATCGAACATCGATGCTTTCAAGCAATCCACTCCTCTACCAGACTTCCCGGAAAAAGTGCACCGTGCTGCCAGTCCTCAATATGATTAAGGGCATACTAACTTTCGTATCTTTGCTATACTGTTCTGTGCATACAATAGTACGACGGCAATGAAGCGTACAGGCTATGAAACATTAATGCTCGCACACATTTTTGACTGTAAAGTGTTCTTGAAAGCGAGACAAATCTTGTATCTTAAAGATATATGTATGTGCCGTGCCAAGACGTCGGTTCATCCTTGAAGAGTATCCAAGCAACCAGAGGCCGACACACATTCTAGCTTCAGAACTCTGCTCCAAGCCATTCCACATAAAAGAGGAATCCTTCTCGCGCATCAGCGCCGAGTCGCGCTTCACCAGAACCTTGAACTGCGAGTGTTGCACGCGGCAGCAGCAGCACGCCGCACGCCGACCTGCTTGACTGCGCCTCATCCTTATAAGACACACGTATTAAGATGGATTTAACGTGATAAGATAGGCAGATTATGCGAACCGCTTATCCCAAGCTGGAAGCGCACGCATATTAAACGACGAGCATTTTCATATTGAATTTCTGAATTCAGATAAAGCTACTAGTAGGTGCCGGCCGTACTGACGACACACAGCGTTGCCTCTTCTTTCGCCGAGGTACCGCGCTCTGGCAGAAGCGTACTTCTCCCACGCTCGCACGTATCCGGTCACAGCAGCGAGAGCGCGCCGCCTTCCCTCTTCTATCTCGCCTGCCGGTCTCCCGCCTCCGCCCTCGCCCATCCTCGAACGCATCTTCGAATATAGGCTTCGCTCGGTCGGGGGGCCGTCACCGCCTTTCTTCTCGTCTACATCTGCGTCCCGGCGGATTATTCCCAACTCGGGGACAGTGACTCGCGAGGGTGCCCACTTGCGTGCCGCCCGCGCGGTGCGTGCTGCCCATTTCGACGACGCTCTCGCTTTTTGCATCTTTCGCGACGCCATGGAGATGGCCACGACCGCGCTCTGCGAAGCCAATCAACTAAGTAAACGGCTTAAAGAAGAAAACAGGCCGGAAAGTCGCGTACCACGCGCTCACAAAAACAAAATGCATCCTCCCCCGCGTCGCATCCCCGCATAAGACTGGCGCATCGCGACGCCGCCGACGCCAGTCGATGGCATATCTGGACGAAACCGAACACATCGGCAAATAGACACTCAGAGCTCAAACCACTCTCGCAGTTTCACACACGATAGCCACACGCCGACAGACGTGGTTCTCCAAGTCCGGCCGCGTTAACTCGCCGAATCTGGACAACCGTTCGCTCGACTTCTGCAATGCATTTTGGATTCGGCTGAAGGCGGCGTCGATGTGCTCTAAGCCCGCATGCGCGGCGATGTCCGCACTGTCTTGGAGATCCGCGCAATCAAGAAGGAGCGCATCTCGAAAGCCCTTCCCCAGCCTCCTAACTTCCTCAGAAAGGCGGAATGCACCGCACCACAAACTGTCCGCGCGCCATCTTCTAATATTTCTGAACAGTTTCCGGTGCAGGTCGTTCGCGTCCGCTTGCGTCCGCCTGGACGCGGAAACCCGCAGTGATAAGACGGTGCGCACGCCATCCATCTCGCGCTTGCTCGACATCGATGTCGGCACAGCAGACGGGCTGTAGACGTCAGCCAGACACCGCTGCCTTAGGCAAGGCAGCTCTGGGCCGCGGGCGTTCGTGTGCTAGAGTCCCGAACAAGACGGACGACAACTTGCATTCACGCAAAGCTTGAGCGTGCGATTCGCGCCTGCGCGCGCCGTTTCTCGTCGTACTCGATCGCCAGAAGTAGAGGAAGGAAACTGCATCCCATTTCCCTCCTCGCAGCGTGTCCTCTGCCCGAAAAACTGCCCTGCTGATCGTGCCTCCTACGCTGCTCGTCTAATGCTGGGTTCGCGCGGTCACATAGGACGTCTGAACGCAGACGGTGCGCATCACGGCAGCGGCGGCTCGAGCGTGCGTTGGCGCCGTGTTCGCGCCGAGCGTCGCGGCCGATTCATACTGGTGTACATAATATAAGTACAGTAAAGGAAGAAAAGGTAGACATACTCACGAGTTCGAACTGGCCGCGTCCCCGGGACGTCTCGAAAGGTCGTCCAGCTTGTTCTTCATCTGCGCGTGAGTGCAACTCGCCCCTCGACTCCATCCGGTATCGTTCGCATGTCCTCATCACGCCGCCTGCTCGACTCATGCCAGAAGACCATATTCGGCGTCCACGCACGAGCGGCTACTCGAGAAAGAAATGTGCTCATATGTGTGGAATACCTAAGCAAGTCCCGGCATGTCGGCAATCACCAATCTTGATGATGAGTTTCGGGTTTGCCCATTGCCGAGCTGTGGTTGGTCAGTATCTGACATACGATCACCACGCGTTCCATTCGTGTTCTCTTACGCTACGCACAAAGGTATTGAGACATACCGCCATGCGGCGATATCTACAGGATCTACGGGACAGCAAGGGAAATTACAGCCGCGCTTGGACAACGGGCGACTGATGAAACTTGATGGCAGCAGCTGCAGGAGATCGGTACCAACAACCCCAAGCTCGTTTCGTCTGAAGTTACGGCTCTCCGAGCAGAGATTCGCGAGATCAATATGCTTTTATTCAAGCGCACCGATTTTGACCCTAGAAGGTCACCATAGCGACCGAGGCCAACTTCGTACATCAGATCTTAAGTATAATCGCTCCCTGGAGTGGCTGCGAGGGCTGACGTCTCCTGTCGCACGCACCAGGTTCGGACAGGCCACAGAGTAGTGGCACAGCTGCCGAGGATATGATTCCCATCGCGGAGTATTATAAAGGGAAATGGAAAGCGCGTTTCAAGCTCCACGAAGACATGAATATTACGGTCCTTGCTTCTTTGGTATCTGAGAACCAGGCGAGGCCTTGTTTTTTCTTGAAAATTCTGCGCAGTCTCGTTTCTCAAGAAAAGAGGTGATGTACAATTCGTGTCGTTGGTTGTTTTCCTGTGCTCGCATTGTACTCTCGGAACTGACTCGGGTTTCCTGCCATACCCAAGGACCCTGCTTCAATCGAGATCTAAATCTACATCCGTCATGAAGATTGTGGCTGCTTCTGATTTCCGGTTCAAGAACCAACAGACTCAAGGAAAGCATTGTCGTACAAAGGAATCTCTATGTTCTGTGAGCACTGCTTTTATCCACAATGAGAACTGTTCTTTTTGTTGCATTGTTTGGTGCGCGATGGAGCTACACGTCTCTTTCTTTCACCCGTTTCACTCGGTTTCTACTTTTCGCAAGATTTAATTGGATACCCCAGCAATTAAGCCACAGCAGGGCATACTCGGAGTCTAAGCCACATACCTCATGGCGTCAAAGCGACACAGCGCTGCGTCCAGGTCAAGTATATAGGTGTGCTCTTCGTCCTCAAGCCCCGTCCATCCCCACCCCCACCCCCCTAACGAAGCGCGGCATGAATAACTTACAGCACTCGCATTTCGACTCCAGAGACGGAAATTTCCCCTTGGCCCATCCTAGCTATGACTTATGTTCCGGTGTGGAGTGCAGGTGTGTTATTCTCGATTTCTCTTATTTCGTTCTCAGTCCAGTTCTGACTTACTATGTGCGCGCGTCCTTAGCTCAGGACTGCCTCACCCCGACTTTCACGATGGAGATCTGACTCAGAGTGATAATCCTTACTTTAATGATCTCGGGCAGATCTACTCGGCGCGCTCTGCGGATTCTGGCAATCCAAATAGCCGTCTAATGATTCAGACTCAACCCGCAAATGCGTTTTTAAGAACTCAAAACGTCTTTCAATGGAGCTCGCAGATGAATAACTGGCCTATGGTGCAAGGTGAAGTCAACAGAGCTGGTAATTCCAGCTTTCATGATCAAGCGCAAAACCAACCCGGTGTTCTCCCGAACGAACAGAATGCCCCAGTCATGTACGGGTCTTCTAGGCTCGATCCTCAGACGGCCCTTCTTTTTCAGCCTCTCTATTCTAACCCTATCGGCCAATTTTATGCGCCAATTACAACTCAAAATATGTTACCTCGGTGCTTAGAGCAGAGCTCCACTGACCTTCCCGTTCCTTCTACATTCGTTCCTCCCGTGTTCTATCCGAATCCCTTCCCTGACCGGCATGTTCTCCGTCCTTTCCAATCGTCCGGGCAAATCCCAAATAACTTCCCTGCTTCCTCCGCGATCAATGGCCCGCACGATTTCATAGGAAGCGGGCTCCATCAGTCCGTACCTATAGCGGAGGTCGCCCCTTTCCAGAATTTGCCAGTAAATGGCTCGATGGAGTCGCACATGTCCCTCCAAGCGAATGCACGCAGCTCATACGACGTGTCCGAGCACACCCAAGCTTCTCGCTCTTATGACTATTTCGGCACCTTGTTTGATTATCCTTCCCTTCAGCAAAATGAAGGGTACAACCCCTATCAAGACAGTCGAACACCAACAGCCGTACCCGCTCAGGTTCTTCCGCCAGGAGATTCGGATCACTTCCATACGCTCCCACAGAGCTACGAACCAGAATTTTACGGGTTCAATGTGCCCGACGCCTTTTCCGATACATCCAATTTCATGACCACTGGATTTTTTGATGCATCGTCTGTGCCGTATGATTCGCAGGGCCTGGTTTCTGGAAGTCAACAGTCGTGCACAGTGTCCTCTGCTTCTTCTAGTCACCAGGAAACTTTGGACCAGTTCGCTTCTGTATACAGGGCTGAGACTCCGATATCTTCAGATTCTGCGCACCAAAACGGCCCTGTCGGACACCTTCAGGACTTTGGAAATGCTTCCCCTCATTTCAATACCTATTTATCGGAGTCCGGGTTTGAAACATTGCACGCCCCTACACCGCGAAAGCCGGGTGTCGCCTATTTCAAAGGGTTGCCCTCGTTTTTGCTTACTCCCGTAAGTACTAACGAGAACTCGCCAAGCTCTTCCGAATATGGGACGCCGACGATTTATGGAGAATCAAAATTTCTCCCTCAAGAAGAATCTCGGATTGACACGCGTTATATACTACCTTTCGCTCCTACACCTGAGCCTGGAGGATTGCCTGGAGCGATAGAGTACCCCCCTCAAGAATCGCAGGTTGAAATGTACGATTGGTTTCCTCTTGCGCCTACTCCTGAGCCTGGGGATGTGGTATACAATTTCGAGACGGAGAAGGCAAACCTGTAGTTGACTCAAACGACATGCTGTTTACTCCGGTTTTCCTCCATCGCCTCAATTGCCATGACAAAGACAAGGAAACACAATCTTAAGCCCCAGCCACTTTTCTATGCATTTCTCGTATACTTAACATGTACAGTGTCTCCTACATGATACTACCTTACTTATGCATCCAATTCCTTACATTAGACCAGAAACGTCAATATATGCATCTATGTTAACTTGTCTCTTTCTCACTTTGCTGTCAACCATGATATACTTGACATCGAAAGGAAGAAGTACATATGTACCATGATAAAGAGATCAAGAGCTGTGTTCCTCAGCCCTTTAAAATCTGACGCCCCAAGCAGTTGGGATTAGGAAGAAAACTAACGCTCTTTCCATATGACCAGATTTGATGCGTACTCTATCAGAGTTTCGCATGAAAAGGTGACTCGACCCTTCCCCTTGCGTCTTTTACGGTCAGAAAAGATGCATACGTTCGACGATGCCATAAAGACTGAGCAAAGGGCACTCGCCATCCTTGAATACAAATTCGTACTCGTCGAATCCGTGTTTATCAAAGCCGCTATCGTGTATAATAGCATTTTTTTGAAAATGCGATGCCTATAAGCAAAGTCAATGAATCATGAGCATCCAAGAGAACGACAAAGACTTAGATCATTCTGTAGATTTCACTTCGAACCGAGAGGGAGACTCTGGAGACTTATATTCGAGGATCTCCGCAATCCTCAAGAGCCAGGCAGCCTAATGGTGTGCCGGGCCAAGTCCATTCCTTTTAGACTCCGAGCAGACAGACGCCTTGAAGTTCGCGTACTTTTCCATAGTTCTCCGCTTCTTTGCCGAAATCGGTCATGACGTGATTTCCAACATAGAGCTTGATGACGACGCTTTGATTATCGAATGTAACACGATAGATCATGGTTTCGAATGACTTTTTCCTGCTGAGCATCGTTGAAGCATCCGTGTGAGTACGACCTGGGGGAGCTTCGGCATCCGTATTACAAAAATTATAGTCCTGACCTTGAGTGGGACGAGGGTAGGACTTGAAAGCGATGGTCATATTCTGATTGAGATACTTATAGAAGCTAGCGCTGGATCAGTCAAAGGAAGCTCTGAATATTTGTTTATTCAGAAAAAGGGGGCGCAAGAAAGTACTACTGTGTGTGCCATCAAACATTAGCTAACGAGGTGCCTGTGCTTTCAGACCCGAGCCATATTTTTTACAAGCTTATACCAGTGGTCGGACATCTTTAGTGCAACCTCTTCAACCCGATCGTTTAACCCTTTGCGAGAATCCGAGGTTTCGCAAACGACTGACATTCGCTCCTTTGGAGTCTTCGGGGAATAGTCGAGTGTCTGCGCCTCTAGATTCTTCACGTAATCGAGATAGACTATGTTGCAGAGTCGGGTGTAAGTATCAATTGCTTCGCAAAACATACAAAGGAGGTGAGAGTAGGCGAAGAAGACGCACGTTCGAGATGTACAGGCTTTGGTTTAAGAAGGGTTGGTTTCTTTCCTTCCGTTAGTGTCAGAGAATAAAAACTCCTCATCTACGTCTTTACACTGGTCTCTCATCTATTCCATACCGCAATTGCTACAGCGCAGAGAAACACATGAGAAATTTCACAAAAGAGGAAGAAATATCGGAAAGGTGCTCACCATCGTAGAGCTTCTTCAAGGAGGGAACTTTTTCCATGTCTATACTAAAATTACCTTTGAATTCGACTGCAATGCAGAGCCATACACATGAGGAATACCAGGGAAAAAAAAAAAAAAAAAAAAAAAAAAAAAAACAGAAGGGGTGCTCACTGTATTCAAAATCTTGCTTGGACTTCGACATCGTGCTGGCGATGAATTGAATTGTAATAGGGTCTACTTCGCACAGAACAGAGGCCTTTTAGGTCGCGGAATTTCGAGAGGTTTACAACTAATTGCAAAGTGCATTTTAAGTTTTGCATAGTGTTCTGCACGACACGGCCATTCATTGCGTGCGCCAGATCGCGCAAAGTAGACCATATTAGGAACTAATTTGGACATGACGGCTCAGACTTGGGTAGCTCGCAAAGCAACAGGCAGAAAGATGATATTAAGATGAAGCTTGATTCATATTCGGAATGAGGAAGCGGCTCAAACCAAAGGAAAGGAGTCCTTACGGACGCCGCCAAGCTATAGGATCGTTGTCCAGCTAGCGTAGCCAGGCGTCGGATTTTCATTTCTCCATCTTTCAGCTTTGCACATACACGTACCTTCTAAGTCTGCAATGTATATCATCACAGCCTCCTGAGTGTTCCATGTTATAGAGCATTAAACAAAGGTCGAGCTTAGATATGCTTCTTTCCCACTTTGTCGGAATTAGTCTGCAAAGTCGCGGGGGCAAACTTACTCGATAATGATATAAAAAGCTAGAAGTAGGTTTATACCTACCTTTCAGACATTGAATAGCGCGTTGAATTCAATAGTCAGCCTATAGCGATTGGCAAGAGATTCTTGCATTGGGGCGACTGTGTGCACGGTTGAGGAGCTGAGAATCGGAGACGCACATGTTTACGGGAGACAGGACGGTGTTCGTGAGTCTGCCCGCCGAAGCCCAGAGTGAGGTGGTGTGGTATAGCTTGCAGTGGACAGCATGCATAATTACGGTGTGGGTGTTTTAGTAGCCGAAGCAAACGAGGGTTCCCACAACTTTGATGGTACGTTCTGGGTCAGACATATTTGGTTTTGATTTGAGACCTTTCCGGCTCTTGCGTTCTCAAGCCCGAGCAGCGTAAAGACTGCAGCGAGGGGCGACGTACCGACGTACTGTGAGCAGAAGGTTAGCACCCCCGTAGACGCGTTCGTCTCGTCTCCCCGCCCGCTGCATCGCGCAAACACAGACTTGAATCGATTTTCTATTCTATATGGATGTTGGTCTGGATCGCGTGCAATGTTCATATCTTACTCGTAACTATCAATTAACAGTGTTTATTCAATATTACTACACAAGAATTGCCGCGCGAGCGTCCGCGATCCGGACGCATCGCGCAGCTCTACGAGACGGCCTGCGCGAACTAGGTACCGCGCGCGCGTGCAATTGACATGGCCCGCGCACACTGCCGAGTAGCAGCGCACGGTACGCGACGGAGCACAGGAGAATTTAAGAATACGTATCTTGTGCACTGCGCTGTGCCGTCCTCGTTCACCCTCCTCTTCTCGCCATTCTCTTCGTTCTTCCCTTTCTCTCTCCAGGGTGCATTGACGAGGATCCCGTTCTTGTCGAACTCGAGCGCGACTTACGGCAGCCGCCAGCGCCGCTTGGGCCAAATTGCACCGCGCGCACACGCAGGTCTTCGCGAAAGGATACAGCGGGGTGGGGGACGATGGCGGTAGTCAAGCGGACGCAAGTCGAGTATGCATGCGCCCGCAGCTAGGGGGGTCAACGGCCATGTTCGTTCGCGTTAGCGGTGGGGAGGGCGGGCGGGGCGTGCAGCACAGCGCGAGTGCACTCTGAGCGGCACGAGCTTACTCGGTCGACGTCGTTGACACGCGCAACGTCGAGCTCTTCGACTTGAACGTCGATACTGCTAAACGATGGCTTGCCTAGCTGTTGCACATAGACGCGATTGCGCGGCTGAGAATTTGAGATGAAGCACAGCGGCGAACAGGCAAGACAGGCTCTTATAAGCTGTCTATTTAGGACTCGGACAAGAGAAATTGTAATGCGTGCGTGTATTATGCATTTGTAACTCATACGCCGTCAACTAACAAGATTTCCGGTACTACAGTATATGTTGTATCCAGAGGACCGGACCGCCGGACTAGATACACCATCTACATGCTCACAGAAAAGAAACAAAGAAATCAGTCCTGTGCGCGATCGGCATAGTAAACCCACTCCTTGCCCTCTCTCTGGTTGATGATGTTCTCTCCGTTATCTTTTTCCCAGAGGTCGAGCAATATTTTGGCGAGGATCTCAAATACATCCCACAAATAGGTTTCTGGCTTATAGGACTCTTTAACGCTTCGGCAAACTTGCTGCATGTGACACTCCCTTTCATGAGAGTAGTATACGTGCCGAACTGCGTTCCAGAATGACCATGAGTATTCATCGCTTTACAAAACATACAAAAGAATAGAGAAAGACGAGGAGGACGCACTTTCGAGCTTTACGACTGAGTCGGTTTTATTATAATCCAGATAATAGTAATTGTCGTCTTTTTTATTGCCGCCTTTATTTCCTCGCTTTCTGACCACTGAAAATGAAGCAATACACATGAGGAACTGCACGAAGGATGGAAAACATGGAGGACGTGCTCACATTTTTGAAGGTTATCTAAGGAGGTATCTGAAGGCACTAGAATGCAGAGCGTACATATGAAGGACTTCATAAGGAGGGAAGAACAACGGAGGGAGAGCTCACTGTTTGTGTATTGGACTTGGGTTTGTAAAGTGCTGGTGATGAACTGTAGTACCACTTCATTCGCACAGAACGGACGCTTATACCTTGAGGGAAGCAGATACACCCTTTTGGATTACGGTCGGGACATCGCGAGAGGAGTATAGCACACCATTGTTGCTATGTGTACTTTGAGCTTTGCATAGTGGTTTGTATGACCAGGTCGTACGGTTGCGAGGGCTTGACCGTGAATGCACGCAAATTCGACCATAGAGAGTAGTAAATCTGGACATTGCAGCACAAACTTGGAAAACTCGCAAATCAACAGCCAAAAAGATGAGAAAGAGAGGGGATGATATGCGCCGTGGCGTAGTGTGCTTTGAACTTTGCAGGGCGATGTGCAGGAGAGAGTGCGACAGTCGCGAGGGCACAGAGCTCGCCGTGCAAACTTGACAGCTTGAATAAGAATCGGAATGGAGGGAACGGCTCGAAGCAAAGGCAACAAGTCCATTGGACGTCGCAAAGGTATAGGATGGTTGTGTAGCTGCAGTAACGAGGGATTGGCCTCTCATTGCTCCATCTTGCAGCTTTGCACATAAGGATGTGAGTCTAGTCGGTAGTTGCCGAGATGTTTTGTGGGTTCCCACGATTTTGATGCTCTACCTGGGTTTTTCGTCATGAGCGACGCCGGCTGTCTGCCTGGCAAGGCATGCTCGTCCTGGCTGCTGTGCTTTCTTTCTTCGCTACTAGACTACTGGACTAGGCCTTACTCGTTCGTTTCCCGTCCTGCGCAAACAGACTTGGATGCTCTCACACGTCGACTCTCCAGCGAAGGGCCACGCACTCAACCAGACGCCAACTATGGACATCGCGAGTCTGTAGCTACATGTACATGTAATCTATGCCTTCGAGTGTCCGTCGGTCGCGCTGTGTAAGGGGGCGGCGTCGACTGCCCAATCCACCCTCTCACAAGGCGGGTGTCGATAGTCAAGAATGTTCTAAGGACTCGTATAATATCAAGATCGCTCAAGCGTCCCAATGTTTACATTATGTCTGTAAACATTGACCCGTCACTCAGCCTAGCGAGCAGTATGCTCCGTGGAAGTGGATCGAGAAGCTTGTGGCTAGGAAAACATGGCCGCGATTGCACGACTGGGCTTCCGAGACGTACATATTTACGGGAAGCAGCGCCGGATCAGTCAAAAGAAACTCCTTCTTTCAACAACCTGTCCATTCAGACGGGAATAAGAAAAGTACTACTGTGCGTGCTACGAAAAC
The DNA here is from genome assembly GCA_021029095.1 of Phellopilus nigrolimitatus. Classification (NCBI taxonomy): domain Eukaryota; kingdom Fungi; phylum Basidiomycota; class Agaricomycetes; order Hymenochaetales; family Hymenochaetaceae; genus Phellopilus; species Phellopilus nigrolimitatus. The sequence continues at coordinate 64,846 of JAJOHG010000100.1, forward strand.
AGGTGCTGGCTAACAAGGCATCTGATCCTACGTGCTGTTGCTAGCGGACCGGACCCGGGCATCTGGACGTGCTCACGGAAACCACTCGTAGAATCCCTCATTGGCTTCACACGGCACGTACTGCTCGCCCTCAAGGGGCCTGGTGATTGCTTCCCCATTATCCGCGCGCCAGCTTTTGACCATCCCTTGTGCGAGGATCTCAGTATATGCATTGAATTTGGAGGGAGCGGACGGGCGCGAGGTGGCACGATGGCAGAGAATCTTCACGGACTTCCCATGATAGGCCAAGCCCCAAACTGTGTTCGAGGGTTGAGTATCTGTCTCTTCGCGAAGAAAAAAAAGAGGGGAGGAGTCGGCGAGGAGGACGCACGTTCGAGCTTTACCGGGATTGGTTTAAATTCAGCTTGCCTGGTGATGTCCAGTCGAAGGTGGTACGACCGTTCATCGCCTGGTCGTTTATTCCAGTCCTCCACCACTATAATACGGCGCCAGACACATGAGGAACCCCATGAAGGGGGAAAAACGACGAAGGGGGGTGCTTACGTTTACGAAGCTCCCGCAAGGAGCCAGGTTCATTATTTACGTCTGCGTCTGCGTGATTGGACATGGACATGGCGAATTGTATTGGGTAGCGATGCAGTTTACTCTGCGCAGAGCAGAGGCTTTTGAAGCCCCCAAAGAGACATATATGCCCTTCTGGATTGCCATCCCGGCGTGGTGAGAGGGGTATAGTCCACTGTGTTGTTGAGTTGACTTCGAGCTTTGCTCTGGCCTATACGAGAATGTCATCCTCGAGTGCACTGCACGCAAAGTAGACCTCAGAAGGAATAAGTCCAGACATAACGATCCAGACTTGGAAGGCCCGCAAGGCCGACGTTGAAGGGATCTCCGGGATACTCGTGGCTCAGCACGAACAGATTGTACCGACATGGATATCAATATCGTCGAACGAAAGAAGAGGAGCTAATAAGTACTGTACATCTACATATGTGTGCGCTACATGAATATTGCACGGAAATTCATGGCGCTAAATGCGTCGCGAAAGCTCCCCTTCAAGCGCTTCGCCACCAGCCGTCACAAGGTGCCCGATTGAATTTCAGACCCTCGCCCCCTCCTCTCGACACTAAAAAGGCAACAAGCTCATCACATATGTATTCGAAACAACTCTCCTCGCTATAGACTACGACTACATACACCAGGACAAAATGTAGATTGTACACGCGTGTAAGAGAAAGAGAAGAAAGAAAAAGAATCGTGTAAAGACATTCATAGGCATGTATGTCGTGGTCTCGTCAAGTCGTAATGAGACGATTAGGTATTAAAAATGAGAAGAAAAGGGGTAAAAAGAAGAGAAGAGAAGCCGAGAAAAAGAAAAGGGAGACTAAGAAACCATATTCATACAGTATCATACTTTCATCCGTTTGAGTCCGTAGTTGGCGCCTAGACGATCGAGAACGCCTTGCTGCGCCACTCACTTCCCTGCTTCGCTGTATCCGCGCGTTCCTGCTGTCTGTTCACCCAACCGGCAGGATGCCCATTCTCGGGCATCAGCACCGAATCGCGCTTCGCCACGACCTTAAACTGCGAGTTGCGCGAGTTGCTTGAAGACTTGGTCGACTGCCCCTCGTCCTTCTTCTTTTGGAAGAGCTGCACGGAGAAGAAAAAAACACGCATTAGGAATCTCCTTCAAAAACGATTGCTTAAAAGTAAGGGAGACGCACGTCTTGCAGCACCTTCGAGCGGCTACCCTCATCGCTCGCCTTCGCCTCGTTCATGCGGTCACGCACGCCGACAAGCTGGCCGTCGACATACTCGAGACCTGTCGTTATCGCGTCGCCGAGCGCTTTCTGGATCTGCTTCTTCACGAGACCCGTTGCGAGTGGACGCAGCGAGTTGTACAGAGTGTCATGCTTGCTGTCGCGGATGCTGAACTTGAGCGAGTCGACTTTGACGTTCACGTTCTTGACCTTGAACACCGATGATGGATCCTTGGTCGCAGAAGCGAGGTGTATCGTCGCCTATAAAAGAACGTAAGTAACTATTTGAGCATGTAAATAGCTGAAGGCAAGCTTACGCTGAGACCTTCTCCACCGAGAATGACGTCCGCGATACCCGAGTCCTTGATCTTGGGGATGCCCGTCTTCTTGCGGAAGTAGAACGCGACATCTCGCATGTCCGCCTGGATGTGGCCCAAGTGGAGCGTAATCTCGTGGTGGTGCTCGTCCGTAAGCGAGCTGTACGGTGAGAACTTGACGAAGTTGTGCGCCTCGAGCGTGACGACACTGCATAAAAAAGAATAATCAGTAAAGACACGATTAGAGAGAAAGTAACCAAGAAAACGATAACGTACTTGGGGAAGAGGTTGCGTCCAGATAGCGTGAGGTTCTCGAGCACGAGGTCGAGCGCGTCGTCGGTGTACTCTACACGCGGGATCGGGATGTATCCGATCTTGTCGATGACAGCGGGGAGGATAACCTTGCGAATGTCGTTCCAGAGCTCGGGCTTGAACTTGAGTGAGCCCTCCGAGTCGAAGAGGAGGTCCTTCGTGAGGCGCGCCCAGTCCTGGCCGAAGCGCGCGTTGAGCGGGTCATCGCCCATCGCACCGAAGAACGCGCCAATCGCGTCGAACACGGCGTCGAAGTGGCCCTTGTACTTGCCATCGTAGAACTGGCGTCCAGAGTCGCGCAGCCTACGGCCTTCGGCATTGCACGCGTCCTGGAGGACGTAGCCCGGCTCGAGAAGACACTGGAAGAAGTATCAGCGTGAGAAATACTAGTCGGAGAAAAAGGAGAATAACTTGCCTTGCGCGCAAACGCGTCAGCTTCCTTAAACCATCCGCGTAGAGACTCGTCATTGCTTGCGTCATCGTAGACGACATGCACACGCTCGCTGATGTCATTGAAGCTCTTTCCATTTGCAAAGCGTTCGAGGAGCGTGCGAATCTCCGTAAAGGCCTCGTTGAGTGCGGGGTCGCTGCGCAGCGCGTCATGCGAATCGGCGCCCTTTGATGTCGTGCTTTGTGCGTGGCCAGTGTACTCCTCGAAGAAGCCTAACAGCCATCTAATTGCTGATTGGTAATCATCGTGGCGCTGGCATTCGACAATGACCTGCAAAACAATATTAGAATAACCAAACGAAATTGAAATAAAAAAACAGCGTGCCTTCTTCGCGCGGTAGATGAACTGGTCGCGACGCTCCTCCGGGAAGTACTCCTCCGAAAGGAAGTTTTTGCCGCGGTCGTAGTGCTCACCCAGCTTGTCCTTGTGCTCTTGCGGTACGCGGCCCATGACGCCGTCCCTGAAGCCGTTGAAACGATCTCTGAGGCCATTCTTCGCGACCTCCTTCTTCTCGTCCGGGTCCTCACGCAAGTCCGCATCGCTCTTCACTTGACGGCCCTCGTCCTGCGCGCGCTCGAGACCCGTGTTCAAGCCCTGCTCCTTGAGACCCTGAGCGTGTCCCACAGCGTCCGCACCTGTGCGCACCTGCTTGTCGTCCGGGCCCGGTCCGTGGATCTCAGCGCCGGTCCCGAACTCGTTGTGCGGGTGCTGCTTGACGGTGTGGTCGCCGACCTTCGCCTCAAGCACAGGCGTCTCGCCGGCATCCGCAGTGGTTGTTCGGCCGCCCTCGGTGTGGAACTGGTTCGGTGGGGCGGGGTCGTCGACGCGCTGAAGACGCTCCGGGTCGGGGCGTGTGAGCTCCGCAGCCTTGACGGCGCCGGTGGCGAATAAGTCGCGGCCGATGTGCGCAAAGTCCGCGAGCAGCTTGCGCGTCTCGGCGTTGGTGAGCACGAGCGTGAGGAGCGTGCGCAGGTGCTGCACGGCAAGCTGGCCGTCCGCGCGCGCCTTTTCCGCGTCGACGGGCGAGAGGGAGCTCGGGTCCTGCTTCGCGCGCGCAAAGTCGGCGGCGCGCGTGTGCCAGACGAAGTTCTGGAAGAGCTCGTCGGCGTTCTTGTCGGCGACGATGGCGCGCGCGGTGTCGACGATGTCGCGCACGTCCTGGACGAGGCGCTGGCCGTCGGGGGAGAGCGCGCCGACGTCCATGGGGGCGTTGTCCTTGACGTAGCGCAGCGTCTCGTCGATCTGCTGGTTGTCGGGGAGGCGTCCTTCGCGGAAGGCCTCGATGACGCCGTAGAGGCGCAGCTGTGTGCCACCGACGTGTTAGAAGAATACAGGCGCAAGGCGGGTTCGGAACAGCACGCACCTTCCTGTCGACGTCGGCATCTTTCTGCTGCTTGTTGACGGGGTCGGTGACGGCGCCCGACGTTGGTTTGTCGGAGATGTCGCGGGGGGCGGTGGGGAGGGACATGGCGATGATGGCGAGGAGAGACGTCCAGCGCGCCTTTTATATAAGAGGCGGGGGACTGAGCAGACGACGTCACCGGCGCGTCATGCAGCCACTCCTTTACGTAGCGCGCGATCGACAGAGCCAGTGATGGTATTGTCCCATTTTGGCCATAATAGGTCCAAAAATGGAATTCACTTAAACCAGTAAGAAAATGAATGTTTCTGTATTTGGAAAGAGCTACTTGCGGTGCCCAGAGTTGGAGCAAGTCGAGAGATGGAGTAGTCCATATCGCCCCCTTGGAGTCCTTCGTCGTCATGCTGCCATTCTATTCGCGCAGCGTGGTCTGGCCAGCGGAGAAGAAGTGTGCGATAGCAATCGTTTGGCAGTCGACGTTCAAGTTGAGGCAGTGTTGTGCCTGCCACTGGAATGTCAGCGGCTTTCGCTTAGGTCCAAATTGATCGTCGTGGCAGTCGCCAAAGCCGTGTCATTGATAGGTGATCGGGGGCTTTTCCTTTTAAGGAGATTGCTGACATCAATTTCTATACGAGTCGCGAGTGTTCGTTGAGACGGGGATTACCGAGGCTTCCATCAGTTCGCGCCACCGAGCCTTCTTATTCAAGCGGTAACTACTAAAAGTGGAGTCCAGATGGACTCTCGCTTGTCTTCGCGTAACCGCACAAAGCCATGGCATTCGTTCGATGACGCGGGAAGCCGATGGCATTGCCAATGCCGTGGCGGCGGCTCTCATCAGAGCCAGTGGCAGGCACAACACTGAGTTGAGGAGCAAAAGTCGGATGACGTGTAGAGCGTACCATCAAAGTCGTGGGAACCTCCAAACAACTCGGCAACTACCGAGACTCACATATACATGTGCAAAGCTGCAAGATGAAGCAATGAGAGGCCAATCCCTCGTTACTGTAGCTACACGATAATTTTCTACCTTTGCGACGTCCAATGGACTCGTCGCCTTTGCTTCGAGCCGTTCCCTCCGTTCCGATTCTCATTCAAGTTGTCAAGTTTGCACGGCGAGCTCTGTGCCCTGTCGTACTCTCACCTGCATGTCGCCCCGCAAAGCTCAAAGCACACCACGCCGCGGCGCATATCATTCTCTCTCTTTCTCATATTTGTGGCTGTTGATTTGCGAGCATTCCATGTTTATGTTGCAATGTCCAGATTTACTACTCGTTATGGTCGAATTTGCGTGCATTCACGGTCAAATCCTCACAACCGTACGACCTGGTCGTGCAGGCCACTATGTAAAGCTCAAAGTGCACTTAGCAACAACGCTGTGCTATCTAGAGATACCCCAACCGTAATCCAAAAAGGTATGTCTGCTTCCCTCGAAGTTTAAAAGGCACCCGTTCTGTGCGAAGGAAGCGGTATTACAATTCATCACCAGCACTCACAAGCCCAAGTCCAATACACAAACAGTGAGTACTCCCTCTGTTATTCTTCCCTCCTTATGAAGTCCCTCATATGTGCACTTTGCATTCCAGTGCCTCTACCTCCCCCTCCCTCTCCCGCCTATGACAAGCTTGTGCATCGTGAGCACCTCCTCCACTGTTTTCCGTCCTTCGTGAACTTCCTCATGTGTGCTTCTTTGTGTTCAGTTGTCTTCGACCAAACAAATAAACAAAATGAAGACAGAATTAAACTGCGTAGGAACTTCTTTCTTCTGACACATGAAATCAACCCCGCAAAGATCGAACGTGCGTCCTCCTCGTCTATCTCTACTCTTTTGTATGTTTTGTAAAGTGATGAATACTCATGCTCGACACTGGAACGCAGTTTGGCACGTATACGACTCTGATGAAACGAAGTGTACGATGAAGATTCTTTGCCACCGGGTCACCGCACGCGGCTGTGGGTTCGAGCAACTTGATGTCCTCGCCAAAGGGATGCTCGATAAATGGGATAAAGAAACCATGACCAAGCCCGCAAAGGACGCCAAGGAAGAGTATTTTTATGCCCATGAGAGGCCCTCGAAGGCATGAGAGCCAAGCCCGCTCGACTCAGACCACTGACCTCATCGTTTGCTTTCTGTGAGCGCGTAGGTGATGTATCTAGTACGGCGGTCGGGTCATGTGGGTACAGTATGTATGTAGTACCGGATAGCTTGTTAGCCAACGGTGTATGAGATACAAATGCATAATACGAGTCTGCCAGTGTAGTATTGAATAAACACATTTAATTACTATCAGATAATGTTGGAAAGATAGATACAAGTAAGATACGAACGCTGTGCGCGATCGAGACAATACAGATTAGCACCCAATTAGAATCGAAAAAAAAGGATTCAAGTCGGTGTTTGCGCGGGTGCGTCGAGAAAGCACAATACACATCAATACATCGCTTCTCGCTGCAGAGCTACTCGCGAAGCCCAGAGTCTTGAGTCCTCCGTCGTCATAAGAGGAGCTGACATTCTGTTTGCACAGAGTGGCATGGCCAGCGGGGAAGAGATGCGCGACAATTAGGGCGAGCAATCATTTGCTAGTATACAGAGAGTTCGAGCTCAACTCAGGCCTGCGTAGGGCGTATCATCAAGGTCGTGGGAACCCCCAAAATATTTCGGCGACTACCGACCAAACTCACATCGTGCAAAGCTGCAATGAAGGCACATGTACCTACACGACCATCATATACCTTTGCGACATCCAATGCACTCGTTGCCTTCGCTTCAAGTCGTTCCCTCCATTCAAATTTGCACAGCGAGCTCTGTGCCCTCGCGACTGTCGCACTCTCTCCTGCACGTCGCCCTGCAAAGCTCAAAGCACACTACGCCACGCCGCATATCATTCCCTCTCTTTCTCATCTTTGTGGCTGTTGATTTGCGAGCTTTCCAAGTTTGTGTTGCAATGTTCAGATTTACTACTCTTTATGGTCAAATTTGCGTGCATTCACGTTTGGGCCCTCACAACCGTACGACCTGGCCGTGCAACCACTAGACAAAGCTCAAAGTTCACTTAGCAACAACAGTGTGCTATACCCCTCTCCTGATTCCCCGAGCATAATTCAAAAGAGCATATCTGCATCTTCCAAGACTTAAGAGGTGCCCGTTCTGTGCTACAACTCATCACCACCATAATGCTCACATACACGGATGAATTTATGTTTCGATATGGTGAGCACGCCCTTTGTTGATTTCCTCCTTCCTGAAACTTTTCATATGTATGACTTCACATTCCAGGATATACTGAGGACTGGATGGAATCTCCCTCCTTCTTAAAGCTCGAGCAATGTGAGCATCCCTCTATTGTTTTCCATCCTTCGTGAATTTCCTCATTTTTTTTGTGCTGCAGTGGTAATGATGCGAAACAGACAATATAAAGCAGGTAGTCAAATAGACTTCGATCTATTTTCTTTGGGAATGACGAATGGAAGCAACCCAAGCCTCGAACGTGCGTCATCCTCATCTATATCTCCTTTGTGTGTTTTTCAAAGCAATAAATACTCATGCTCGACCCTGGAATGCAGTTGGCCACACATTCTTCTGTCCCCAAAAGAAAATCTGTGAGTACTTTGTCTGCTCCCGCATCACCTTGTTCTCTTGCAGCCACTCCGAGCCCAACGAGCAACATGAAGTCATCGCCAAAGAGATGCTCAAGCGCTGGAATGTGGATGGTGGAAAAAGCATCACCGAGCCCGCAGAGGACGAGGAGGCCGAGACTTATCCGTATAAACTGGGGGAGGAAATCCAAGTTCTTATGAATAAATTCACTGGATTTGAATCTGGTCTGGTCGTCGGGTCCCCCGAACACAGTAAATGCAGTGGAGTATTGCACAAGCACCTGGTTTCTTTCTTTTCACTGATCGCTCGCACACTATGGCAAATTGTCACAATCCGACCATTCATGACACGGTCAAGGCAACAGCCCCAAACCCACAGATTTCCGGACCCAAGGCCTCTGAACTTGTCACATGCTTTCTACCAGAGCGTTGGCCTTAAAAGACGTAATCACATCCGCCGAACCACCAAACACGGGTTTAAGAGAAGTGTCGGGCCTCGAAGACGTGATCACATCCGCCTAACCGCCATTCTTGGGTTTGACCACAGAGTCGGGCTTCGAAGACGTAATCACATCCGCCGAATCACCAAACTCAGGTCCGACCGAAGAGCTGGGCTTCAAAGACGTGGTCACATCCGACGAACCTCGCACCCGGTTCGCCTACACAACTTGCCTCTCCAATCGGTGCACGTCGACTATCCGCTCCTCATGCAGAATGCGCCAATCCGCAGTCGAACCGCGAGTTTTGATGACTCATTGAACTTGCCTAATGATAAGTAGGAGAGGCCAAACATTTGCGTAGATAGGACTTGGACATGTACTTAGTACTTCAGACTGAATATTGATGTTTCTGGCATTTGATTCTTATGCCTCCTGACTGCAGACCAAATAATCCTCTTAAATTCGGCAATGCCCAAATGAACTTTTGCTTCAAAGCATTCGGAGTCTAATTCAAGGCTTCAAGCTTACCTTTTTACATGTCAATTTTGAGCACAAACACACTCTGTACCCTTGCGACTGTCCCACTCAAGTTCTCTCCTGCATGTCGCCCCACACAGCTCTAAGCACATTGCGCTACGTTGCGAGTTATTCTTCTCGCCATCATCTTTCTGACTGTTGATTTGTCAGCTTTTCGAGTTTGGGCGTCATGTCCGTATTAGTCCTAATATGGTTTACTTTGCATGCCCTCGCGGTCCGGCGCTCGCAATGTATGATCGTGTCGTACAGACCACTATGCAAAGCTCAGAAATCTCTTGGTGATTATTTACTCCCCTCTCGAAGTTCCACGATCACAATCTGAAAAGGGTATATAACTCCCTCAGTGCTTAAAAGGTCTCTGTTCTGTGCGAAGTAGACGGTACCGCAATTCTTTGCCAGCACGATGTTCAAGCGCAAGCGAAAACTTCAATACCGTAAGAATCCCCTTATTCCTCATGTGTATGGCTCTGCAATGTCTGCATTCCAGTCGAATTCGAAGGAAATTCTAAATTAGACTTGAAAAAAGCTCCTTCCTTGAAAGAGCTTCACGACTGTGAGCACCCCTCCGACATCCTTCCTCTGTGAGGTTCCTCATGCGTATTGCATTGTGTTGCAGCAATGGCGGCCTGGAACCAACGAGCGGCCAGTGAGAAGAAGGAGAAGCTCGATTATTATTCTCTGACAATAACGGATGGAATTAATCCAACGCTTGTAAATCTCGAACGTGCGTTCTCCTCGCCTATTCCCACCTCCTTTGTATACTTTGCAGATAAATTCATACTTACACTTGACCCCGAAACACAGTCTATCTCTACTCTTGCACAAAAACTACTAAGGAACGGACATTCTGCTGTTGCGAGACCTCGGATTCTCGCAAAGAGTTAAATGAACGGGTTGAGACGGTTGCACAAAAGATGCTCAAGAACTGGAATAAGCTTGAAGCATATATCGCCCTGCCCTAGCTACATTACATAGGAACATGCATCTCGTTAGCCAGCATATTTTGATAGCACACGCAGTCGTACTTTCGTTCTGTCTTTTCTTGATTATTTAGAGTTCGCCCTGGTTCCTGTAAGCGCTCACATATCTCCAACTCTCCGACACCTCATAAGCCACGAAGTTCTCCATCCACTCCAGCCGCTGGGATGAATGACGGATTAATGTACATTAGGGAGCTTATATGTAAATGACTTTGAAGAAATGCTTTCGAGTGGTCTTGAGTTTTGTGCCTAACCAATGTGTCCAGTGTGTGCATAAGAGAACTACGGAGTTCAACGTGGCAGGGCGAATAGCGCAGCACGAAACACGCGGAGAAGAAACAAAAGAGGTGTAAAAAAGAGACAGTTTGACATAGATGCATATATTGATGTTCTTGATCTAATGTAACGAATCGGATGCATACGCAAGGTTACTAAGTAACATGTAGTAGGCACTGTACATGTAAAGTATACGAGAAACGCATGGAAGCTTAGCCGGGGCCTAAAACCGTTTTGTCGCGACGATGGAGGAAAATCGGAGTAAACAGCGGGTCGTTTGAGTCGACTAAAGGCTTCCCTTCCGTCTCGAGGTTGTACACCACTCCCCCAGGCTCAGGAGTAGGCGCAAAAGGAAACCAATCGTACATCCCAACCTGTGGTTCTTGGGGGAGGTACTCTATCGCTCCAAGCCATCCTTCAGGCTTCGGTGTAGTAGCAAAAGGCAGCACATCGCCAGTGTCAATCGCGGATCCTTGAGGAAGAAATTCTGATTCTCCATAATCCGTTGGCCTCATATATTCCGTGGAGCTTGGCGAGTCCTCGTTTGCACTTACGGGAACAGGCACAAACGAAGGCAGCCCTTCAAAATGAGCGACACTCGGGTTTCGCGGGGTAGGGACGTCCAGGATTTCAAACCCAAACTCCGAGAAACTAGTATTTGAATGAATGGAAGCATCTCCAAAGTCCTGAATGTGTCCGACAGGGCCGTTTTGGTGCGCAGATTCTAGACACGTCGGAGTCTTAGTCCCGCATATAGAAGCGAAATGGTCCTGTGGACTAGGAGGAGCAGAGGACACTGTGCACGACTCTTCACTTCCAGAAATCACACCCTGCGAATCATACGGCGCGGACGATGCATCAAAGAATCCAATACTCTTGAATCTGGATGTGTCGGAAAACATGTCGAGCACATTGAACCCGTAAGATTCTAGTTCATAGCTCTGCGGGAGCGTGTGGAAGTGATCAGAATCTCCTGGCGGAAGAACCTGAGCGGTTGGTGTTCGACTATCTTGGTATGGGATGTACCCTTCATATTGCTGAAGGGAAGGATAATCAAATGAGGTGCCGAAATAATCATAAGCGCGAGCAGCTTGGGTGTGCTCGGACACGTCGTACGAGCCGGGTGCAATCGCTGGGAGAAACATGTGCGACTCCATCGAACCATTAGCTGGAAAATTCTGGAAAGGGGCGACCTCTGCCATAGGTACAGGCTGATGGGGCCCGCTTCCTAAGAAATCGTGCGAGCCATTGATCGCAGAGGAAGCAGGGAAGCTACCTGGAATTTGCCCGGACGACTGGACAGAACGAGGAGCATGCTGGTTAAGAAAGGGATCCGGACAGAAAGTGGAAGGAACGAATGTAGAAGGAGCGAGAAGGTCAGTAGAGCTTTGCTCTGAGGATGGAGAGAACAGATTTTGAGCTGTAATTGGCGCATAAAAAGGGCCGATAGGGTTGGAATAGAAGGGTTGGGGAAGAAAGGCCATCTGAGTATCTAGCCTAGAAGACCCGTTCACGACTGGGGCATTCTGTTCGTTCGGGAGTACACCGCGACGGTTCTGCGCTTGATCATGAAAGCTGGAATTAACAGCTCTGTCGATTCCATCTTGCACCATAGGCAAGTCATTCGTCTGCGAGCTCCATTGAAAGACATTTTGAGTCTGGATCGCTAGACGACTATTTGGATTGCCAGAATCCGCAGAGCGCGTCGAGTAGATCTGTCCGAGATCATTAAAGTAAGGATTATTACTCTGAGCCAGATCTCCATCGTGAAAGTCTGGGTGAGGCAGTCCTGAGCTAAGGACGCGCGCACATAGCAAGTCAGAACTGGACTGAGAACGAAACAAGAGAAATCGAGAATAACACACCTGCACTCCAACCCGGAACATAAGGCATAGCTAGGATGGGCCAAGGGGAAGTTTCCATTTCTGGAGTCAAAATGCGAGTGCTGTAAGGTATTCATGCCGCGCTTCGTTAGGGAGGGAGGGGATGTGTATGGACGAGGCTCGAGGACGAAGAGCACGCTTATATACCTGACCTAGACACAGTGCTGTGTCGCTTTGATGCCATGAGGTTCGTGGCTTGGACTCGAAGCATGTCCTGCATGTACTTCTGTGGCTTAATTGCTGAGGTATCCGATTAAATCTTGCGAAAAGTAGAAACCGGGTGAAAGAAAGAGCGCGAACAGACGTGTAGCTCCATCGGGCACCAAACAACGCAACAAAAAGAACAGTTCCCATTGTGGATGGAAGCAGTGCTCACAGAACATAGAGATTCCTTTGTGCGATAATGCTTTTCCTTGAGTCTGTTGGTTCTTGAACACGATTCGATCAGAAATAAGCAGCAGCCAGCAGCAGCCACAATCTTCACGACGGATATAGATTTAGATCTCGATTAAAGCAGAGAGTCCTTGCAGGAATTCGAGTCAGATCCGAAAGTACAATGTGAGCACAGGCAAATAAGCGACGACACGCATTGTGCTCACCTCTTTTCTTGAGAATTCTACGAAGCCTCGGAATTCTCAAGAAAAAACAAAGCTCGCCTGGTTTTCAGACGCCACAAAAGCAGGGACCAAGTTCTTCATGTCTTCGTGGAGCTTGAAAAGCGCTTTCGATTTCCCCTGATAAGTGGTGATACACGACAGCCGCCTGCCACTGCTCTGTGGCCTGTCCGGATCTGGTGCGTGTGACGAAAGACGCCAGCCTTCACAGCCGCTCTAAGAAGGTGTGATTATACTCAAGATCTGATGTACGAAGTTGGCCTCGGTCGCCATCGTGACTTTCTGTGGTCGAAATCGGCGCGCTTGAGTGAAAGCATGCTGATCTCGCGTATCTCAGCTCGGAGAGACCGTAACTTCAGATGAATCGAGCTCGGAACGGTTCGCAACGGGAATGAGAAGGCCGCGTTGAGTTTGATTGCGATGAGAGAGTTCATTTGCATTGGAAAGTCCAGCATAGCGCGAGAGGACAGACGACCGTCTGAAGAGCTTTGCTGAAAGTGAGAACTTGAGTCGTTCATGATCGATTGAAAGCCGCCACTTACGTATGGTAGCCACTTAAATTACATAAGCAATGTTTGTATTCGTGGGAACAAGTGAAGCTATCGATGTTACTATTGTTAGTCGGTCCGAGGAGCCGTCGCGGTTGTCGCCGTCGCCGTCCGAACTGTGACGACGTTTCCTGCTCATAAAATCCGCCTCCGTCAATCTACTCTTGTTTCTGCACAACTTGACCATCGACCACCATGTCTCTCTCCAACAAGCTCTCCATTTCCGACCTCGACCTCAAAGGCAAGAAGGTCCTTATCCGTGTCGACTTCAATGTCCCTATGCAGGATGGCAAAATCACTAACCCCGCAGTGCGTATAATAATCAGGGACTTTCTCGCGACATCAGTCAGAACTGACATGCTGCGCGGCCGTGCAGCGCATCGTCGCCGCGCTTCCGACAGTCAGATACGCGCTCGATAATGGTCGGTAGTTGCATGGACCGGCCGTGCTGCATATATGCTGACGTCTTCCGAAGGCGCGCACGCCGTCATTCTAATGTCGCATCTCGGTCGTCCGGACGGCAAGGTCGTCGCCAAATACTCCCTCGAGTCTGTCGCGAAGGAAGTCTCCGAGCGCCTCAAGAAGCCTGTTACCTTTCTCAAAGATAGCGTCGGGCCCGACGTCGAGTCCGCCGTCGCGTCCGCCGATGCGGGCTCTGTCCTGCTGCTCGAGAACCTGCGCTTCCACATCGAGGAGGAGGGTTCCGTGAAGAACAAGGATGGCTCGAAGACGAAAGCAGACCCCGCCGCTGTCAAGACGTTCCGCGAGGGGCTCACAAAGCTCGGCGATGTGTACGTGAACGACGCGTTCGGAACCGCGCATCGCGCGCATTCGAGCATGGTCGGCGTGGAGCTCCCACAGCGTGCGGCAGGCTTCCTCATGAAGAAGGAGCTCGAGTTCTTCGCGAAGGCACTGGAGCACCCCGAGCGCCCGTTCCTTGCCATCCTCGGTGGCGCCAAGGTCTCCGACAAGATCCAGCTCATTGACAACATGCTCGACAAGGTCAACAAGCTCATCATCTGTGGCGGAATGGCGTTCACCTTCAAGAAGACCCTGGACAGTGTTTCTGTTCGTCCTCTCCCATCTCAACTTATTTTCATGCTCACAATGTCACGTGCTCGGTGTCGGGCGTACAGATCGGTAAATCCCTTTTTGATGAGGCGGGCTCGAAGAAGGTCGTGGCACTCGTCGAGAAGGCGAAGAAGAATGGCGTTGAACTTGTTTTCCCGGTTGACTACATTACAGCGGACGACTTTAACAAGGACGCGAAGACGAGCACGGCCACGGACGGGAGCGGCATTCCTGACGATTGGATGGGCCTTGACTGCGGACCGGAAAGCCGCAAGCTCTTCAAGGAGACGGTCCTCAGTGCGAAGACCATCCTCTGGAACGGGTGCGTCGCAACTCCACTTTTCTTCCCGCTTTAGTTTCAAAAATATTTCTCCGACCCCCATTCTGATACGTATGATCCGTATCGGTGCAGTCCCCCAGGTGTTTTCGAATTCCCGGCATTCGCAGGTGGTTCCGAAGCGCTGCTCGACGCGAACATCGAGGCGGCTAAGAACGGTGCCGTTGTCATCGTAGGCGGCGGGGACACCGCGACCGTTGTCGTGCAGCACGGTGCGGATGACAAGCTCAGCCACGTCAGCACCGGGGGTGGTGCGAGTTTGGAACTCCTAGAGGGCAAGGTGCGTCTTCATCTTATATACATACATAACCCAATCCTGTCGTCTATAATGAACGAACTGACAATGTTCTTGTTCGCGTGATAGACCTTGCCAGGCGTCGCAGCGCTCAGCGACAAGTCCTGAGCCTGGGGACATTCGTGCGTTGATAGTGAGGGGAAATGATACAATAAAATGGAATTAAGAGCGAAGTATCAACGCTGTTGTACGAGTACTTAGGTATCTAGCATGTCCTAAATTAGTGTTTTACTGAAATTCACAACGATAGACAATTACATGATATCTGAGGAGAAACAGTGGGCAATTCCTATGTCGACAGTTGTAATACTCAATCGCATCTGTTCGTAGCAGAAGTAGATTTCGCTCGTACCTGGAATAAAGCACGCGGGCTGGCTTATGTAAATAAGCAACATTCACTGTCAGACACCGCAACCGTTCGGCCGAAAGAGTCACGTGTAAGTCCTTTTCCCTAAATGACTCCTTCGCCACCATTTTTCTCTGCTCTTTGTGTACTAAACTTGACGTCTTTACAAGACAAAAGACTCAAAAGCTCTCCAGCGACAGACAATTTGGCTTGGGAGTGTCGCAATCATGGAAGTATCAAGCCAAGATAGACTTAGAGGCGACTCGGACACTGATTGTGAACAAACCCCTCTTCTTTCCCCCAACGATCGACACCAATCTAAGGCCAATGACTGGCAGGCCACCTCCCGCCCATGCAGCGCAGAAAACTCAGCCGCTTCGAGAGAATTTGCGGAAATCGAACGACCAGCTCCATTCGCGTGGGGACCGCTTATGTCTATTCTGTTCATGGCACTCGTCCAACCGTTGTGCTTCGAGCTCATATTTCCATTTATCAGTAATTAACTTTGTTGAAGAACGGTGTAAGCATTCCAATTAAACATGATTTTCAGATCAAATGATCGTTGAGAATGGTATTGTGGATGACCCAGAGCAGGTCGGGTTTTATTCTGGGTTCATCGAATCGGTCTTTCAGGTCATGAGCTTTCTAGCGGGTGAGTCTTTTCGTCTGCTTAAAATATTTAATAATACCTGGTTGATTCCCTTTGTTACTAGTTATGCCATGTTCCTTTATGTCGGATCGCCTAGGACGCAAACCAGTGGTGTTAGCGGGAACGGCTGGCATGGCCCTTTCCATTACGCTCTTCGGCGTCAGCAAGTCTTACTGGATGATGATTGCTACCAGATGTATCGGAGGTACCCTTGGTGGAACTATGTCGTCAGTTTTTCACTTCCAGATCTGAACGTAAGGAAAACTCATTTGGCGAACTTTATTTTACAGAGCACTCAAGGTCATGATGGCAGAGATCTACACAGAAAAAGCCCACCGCGCGTCTGCATTCTCGATATATCAAGTGCGTTTAGTCTTGGTGGTCTGTTCCGAGGGGAGAAAAAAAAAGAGAACTGTGATGTTTACAATTGTTCTCCCCGAAGATTGCGTTTCGTATCGGCCAAATCACGGGGCAGCCGCTTGGTGGACTCCTATCCCACCCAGCGCGGAACATACCTATATTCGACACGCCGTTCTGGCGGAAATACCCTTTCTCCCTTCCGTGTCTCATCGCGTCTGCGATCGCAATATCGTCTGCGGTCTGGGCGTACTTCACACTCGAAGAGGCCAGTCTCTCTAATCGGCACTGTGCGCAATCAATTGAGACAAATATGTAGACACTGCCTTCGAAGCGCCTAAAAAAATACCAGAAGGTCAACGGTGATGGGGAAACGGCATCACACAGATTCGAAGACAATCTAGAAGCTGAAGTTGAGCTTGCGTCGAACGAGCGAGTCTCGGTCACGTCTGTACTTACGCCACATGTTATATCTGTGCTCGTGAGCATCTTCATCATGACGATTGTATCCGAGACTATCTTTGCATTGTGGGTGCCCATGTTCCTTCTGAGTTAAATGTACTCATAGGTTCAACCGCAGGTATCCGCTCTTTGCTTTCACGCCCATCACTTCAGGTGGGCTCGGGCTCTCTGAGGCTCAGATCGGCGCACACATGGCAATCCGCTCTGCCTTCAACATCATTGTGATGTGTTTCTACGTGCCCTTCGCGTCGCGCCTGGGTGCCGTGCGGCTGTACCAAGTAGGAATGTCGCTCTGGCCGCTTGCAATGGCGTGCTTCCCCTTGCTGAACGCGCTCGCTCGAACTAAGAGTACGAGCGTGGGAACATGGACCTTCGATGCAGCCGCTGGGGTGTTCTTCATGCTTTGGAGCCTGGGAAACTTGGTCTGGCGTACGTGGCAAAGACGTCCAATCGTCTTATCTTCCTCGAGAGGGAGCTGAATTGTATCTTTCTTCACCAGCGAGCTCGCAGATTGTCGTCATCGAGGCGCCACCATCTCCGGAAGCGCTTGCTGTGGTCAATGTATGCCTTTCGTCTTTCCGAACTATCCTATACTCCATCTACTTGAACTCAAATCAATGTCTATAGGGACTCGCGCAAATGGTGCAGACCTTCACCATGGCTATCGCTCCGGCATTCGTCACCAGTCTTTTCGCATTCTCTGTCAATAATCACGTTATCGGAGGTAATCTAGTATATGTCGTCATGCTGGCCATGAGTTGCGTAGGCGCCCTCCATTGCCTTACTCTTAGGGAGCCGGTTTTGCAATGATTGCTGGCAAAAGCTCCTGCAATATATACATGATATCTCGATCGCTCATTCTTCAAGGCCAACGCGGCCATCGGACACCTAAGGGGTGGGTCGTCCATTGTATCTGATACGGATCTGTCTCTACCTTCTGCTGATTGACAGTGAATTCAGAATGAATGTACATGCAAAATGTAATCAGTAACAAGATGCAATAAATGCCCTGCTTGTAGGACTTCAGGCGCGGTTATCTCAGTTCTCGTGTCTTTTCATAGCCTGTCTTTTTTTCGAATTCTTTCATTACAGGAGCATTTTAGCCAGAGCGAAAGACATCCCAATGAAGCTCAGCCGCACATCTTTGACCATAACATGGTGCACAAAATCGATGGGTAAAAATAAGTTTGAACCAGACTGGAACTAGGTGGAACACGTCAAAACAAATACAATTGCAAAAAACGTTGTCGAAGTAAACGATGCTTATTCGCCCGCTACCGGAATCGTCATGAATTGTTCTCTCATTGCTCATCCATCGCTCCGCTTAGAAACTTTGCGCGCACCTTCTGGATATCCATGCATTATATATATGAGACGTACATATTTGAATACTCATATTATAGCGATTTTCTTCCGAAATGTATCGCAAAAATGCGCAAGCTCAAACAGGGTGGATTTAGATTTGGCTATGCCAGTCTCGAACTTGTTATTCAGAAAAAACATTATTCTGCATGTGTATCAAACATGTATATTCCGTGCACTATCTGCCAACGAGGGGCTAGACACATCACTGCCGCGATCGGCGAGAACGTTCACTCGTCAATCCCCGACACCTCAGCCATGTTGTTGTCAATGAGCTGGGTGATCTGTTCCTTTTTCTCATTCCAGCTGTTGAGCATATTTTTTGCCACATTTTCAAGCTGGGTTTCGAACACGAAAGTATCGCACGGGGGCGAGGAAGCGACGAGCCAGTGGCGGACCACCATGATAAACCAAGGGTCGAATTGTTGCTTGAAGTAGGCTACGACTGTGTCCCGTGAGTCGTGACCACGCGTAAGTATGCATCGCTTTACAAAAGAACAAAAGAGACAGGGATAGACGGGAAGGACGTACATTCGAGCTTTACCGACGTTTTTTCGTCTGTCTCGATGCGCAGCCTAAGGGTGTACCCCTTTCGTTCCGCGGACGGTTTTTTGTTCCAGGCTTGTCTCACTGTAGCACAGAGCCACACGAATGTTAAATTCCGCGAAGGGGGCAAACAAAACGGCGGATGGGTACTCACATCCCTCAAGTTCTTGCAGGGCGGGAGATTTTTCCAGGTATGGGCTTGGTTGATCAGGTATTTCATTGGACATGGTGCTGGTGTTCGGTTGCGTTGCGATTTACTTCGCGAGAAATGGAGGCCTTTAAAGGCCTGAGGGAGGTCGGGATACCCTTTTGGATTATTCTCGGGGCATCGCGAGAGAGGGTATAGCACACCGGTGTTGGTAAGTGCACTTTGAGCTTTGCATAGTGGCCTGCACGACCAGGTCATACAGTTGCGAGGGCTTGACCGTGAATGCATGCAAATTCGACCATAAAGAGGAATAAATCTGGACATTGAAACGCAAACATGGAATGCTCGCAAATCAAAAGCCGCAAAGATGAGAAAGAGAGGGAATGATATGCGCAGTGGCGTAGTATGCTTTGAGCTTTGCAGGGCGATGTGCAGGAGAGAGTGCGACAGTCGCGAGGGCACAGAGCTTGCCGTGCAAACTTGTCAGGTAAAAAGACAAGCTTGAATGAGAATCGGAACGGAGAGAACGGCTCGAAGCAAAGGCAACGAGTCCATTGGACGTCGCAAAGGTATAAAATTAGCTACAGTAACGAGGGATTGGACTCTCATTTCTCCATTTTGCAGTACCTCCTGAATAGTGAATAGCTCTGCAGTAAACACACTCATCCCCTTCTAACTAACTTACGTCCTTTCAATGGTGTAATATGTATTACAAGTGCACGGCTTGGAACAGGGCTGGGTTTAGAGCTTTCCCATGCCAGTCTCGTCAGATTCTGTCCGCGTGTCGAAAATCAAGGGGAAAACAGTCAGGAATGTTATGAATGCTTATGAAAAATCAGAAATCGGTTTATAGCCGCCTATGCTCAGCAACCTAAGGCAAGCGGAGTACCTGACGGAAGAGCATGGGAATCTCGCAGTTAGACGAACACAGGCGCGATTGCACGACTGAGAAACTGGGATGAGATGAAGCAGGCGGGATCAAGGAAGACTTTTACCACTTGTTCATTCAGAGACGGAAACAGGGAAAGTATTACTTCCCGTGCTATCAAACATCCACACACTTTTGGCTAACGAGACATCTGCTCCAAGGTACTGCAATTAAAAGAACCGACTGCCCGCACTACACATATCACCGCCGCGTTCGCAGAAAGGGAACTAGAAAACAGAACTAAAAATCGAAGTCAAACGGCTCACCGTGGTCAAACGGTTCGGCCTGTCTGCCTTCGAAGGGCGCAGTGATGCTCTTTCCCCCATCCGCACGCCAGCTGTCGATCATCCCTTGCGCAATGCGCTCGATATGAGTATCGAACTCGGAGGGGGCGCATCGGGAGGCGTCGCGGAAGCAGGGAACCCGCATCATTTTCTCATTTGGGGATCTCTTGAAACCCCAGACTGTATTTCCGGAGTCGAACGTCAGTAAAATTGTTTTGTGAAACAATAAAAAGGGAGTGGGGGTGGCGGGATAGACGAAGAGGACGTACGCTGGAGCATCACCTGTGTCGGATGAAAATCCCTGACGACGCATAGAGAAATATAGTACGGCTTAGACTGTTCAGTTTCATTTCGGGCTTTAATCACTGCGATGCAGAGCCATGCAAGTCAGGAAATTTCAACGAATGCGGAGAAGGGATAACGAGGAAAATAGAGCTTACGGTCATAAAGCTCTCGCACGGAAGGAACATCTTTCACGAGATGATTTTCATACTCCCCTAGAGCGGCAAATTGTTCACCTTGAATTTGTTGGAAAGGCGCTTCGGAAGTCGACATGATGCTGGTGAAGAATTGCAGTTCCGTTTCTGTTTTACGCAGAATGCAGGTTTTTATAGTCTTGAGAGAAACTGACATACCTTTCTGGATTGCGGCCGGGGCGGTAGAGTATGCAGCATTCTTAAGAGGACTTTGAGGTTCAGTACGCAACGTTGTTTGGTGCATTTTAAGCCTTGCATAGTGACCTGCAAGAAAAGACGGTACATTTGCAAGGGTCACGGGTTTTGAGGTAGATTAACATTTCTGGATTGCGGCCAGGGTACCAGAGAGGTATAACACACAATATTGCTTGCTGGACTTTGAGCTTTGGTATGCAGCAGTGTTCAGTGCACTTTGAGCTTTGCACACTTAGTGACCTGCAGGAGAGGATGGTGCAGTTGTAACGACCGCAACAGTACGAGTGTAAACTTGGACTCGGGATGGGAACGAGAGGGCAAAAGGTGATGTGTATACTCAGTGCCAAAATAAACGGTAGTGTTTTCGGAGTCTCGACGACTTAGATGGTACGCTATATGTGTCGCCGCTTGTCATCTATTTCCGCCTTGGCTGCTGCTCTTTCCTTCTTCGCTGAACTATCCTCCGTACCATTCACACCGGTAGAACAAGATACTAGACTTTGCCACGCAATCACAAGTAGTATTATAGAATCACAGCCAAACGTCTGAGAAACGCCAAAAGTTCAAAGACGTATACATACACAGTTCAGTTGTATGAGGCCAAGTGACTTAGAGACAAGTTTTCCGCGAGGTGAGCAGGACGGAGGTAAAATGCAAGCAAGATGTCAAGCGACCCAACTACCAAAAGCGGAACCAACCGCGTGCCGCTTGTTAACCTTGCCTACTACTTACCACCATTGTCTCTCGAAAAGGACGTTGCAGCAACGCCTTTCAAATGGTAAGTTTCTGAGTGCTCTTTTGATCAAGTATCTGAAGACTTGCAACAGTACGCGGATTTAGATGAGCTTGTGCTGTCAGGCAAGCTCTTCAGTGGTGGCTCGCGCTCCTCCTCACCTGCCCGTTCGCCCTCGCCCGACCACAATCACAATCGTGAATGGCCAGACAACAAGGATGGCGGAGAGGACTACGAATACTCCTCTGATGCCGAGCGAGATAAGCGCATTACGAAGATTATCAATGCTGCACCCCAGGATGCACCGGAGGGGTCAATTGGGATGGGCCCAGGACGCACGGGCGTGAAGGGTGTCATTCGCGACCGCGCAGAGGCGCAAGCGCGTGTCCGCGAGCGACGCACGCAGGAAATCGCAGACTTGAACCGTCGTATGGAAAAGGCGAGTCTGGGAGGGAAGACGTTCCTCGAAGAAGAGAAGGAGAAGGAATGGGAGCGCATGATGCTCGAGGGCATTCCCAAGGATGTTCAAATGGAAAAGGATACTGCTCGCAGCATGACTGGGAAGGGCAGGGGCCGCTTTGGTCACCTCCGGGAAGTGAGCGTGAAGAACTTCGTATCAGCTGTTGAGAAGGAGGCGAGGGATGTGTGGGTAGTCGTGCATCTATACGATTCGGTGAGTTGTATCTCTTGGTTCCGATGAACCCGTGAGATCAGACGCAAGTTGGTTTGATGATAACAATCTCCCGAAGAAACCATAGTTCTCCTGATGGAGGCGCAAGGTTTACTTGTCGGTTTGGCTTAGAACGTGAATTGTTGTGCGGGGGTCTCTTCGGGAGAGCGTTCTTCTGTTCTACGCGATCGGACCCAAAGTGTTTGCATGCCTTACTGATATATTATTCAATCTATCTAGTCACTAAATCGCTGCTATGCCCTCGACACCGACCTGTCTCATCTTGCACGGCTCAACCCTGATGTAAAATTCCTGCACGCGCGCGCTTCCTCGCTCGGCTTCGCTTCCTCTACCAGACCCAGCCGGTCGCATCTGCGTCCTGCCGGGCTTTCCGTCAGCCGGCGTATCACGGAGGAAGATGAAGACGACCCCTATGCGTACGAGGACGGAGAGGACATCGCCGATGCCGCCGATTCGGACGAAGATGGCGAGCACAGAAAGAATGAGGCGGACGTCGACTTGGACATGCTTCCCACGCTTCTCGTATACCGCGACGGCGACCTCGAGTACAACTGGGTACGCGTCGACTGGGAGGCTGGGCACGCCGGCGTCGAGGAGTTGCTTCTAAAGTGCGTCATCATGATTATATTCAGAAATTTCTTCAGCGTTTGTCTTCCTTCTCTGCCGTGATTTCCGGCCGTGTTCTGCATTTTTCTCTCACATTCGATTACATTATATCCTTCTTTGACTACACGTTTTTTTCATTCGACGTCTTCGCTGACTCCGTCGTTCCAGACACCGAATTCTGAAGAGCTCGGGGCCGGGTCCCGGGAACTGCGGCCTCCCATCTGACGACGAAGACTTGTGGGAGTCGGACGAGGACGCGTCGTAGCAGGCCATTTATAGGTCGTAGCCAGCCCCGTACCCTGATCTTCCTTACATCGCGCACTTCCGTGACGCCTTATAATATCATACTTTCTCGTACCCCGGACTTCCGACGTGTTCTGTTCGGCATCATATAAGCCCCTCGGTAGCGCGAAGCCTCGGTCCACCGACGGCAGCGGAACCTTACCTCGCCCTCCCTGTTCTTCCCTTTCCTTTCTACTGCTGTGTTCGTCTGCTGTTCATAGTCCACGGGCTGCGTCAGACACTCGTGATGCCTCCGCTGTCCTCCGTCGAAGACTTCAAAGTTCGCAGGCTCCGGCCTTCAACTATGCATCCGGTACAAGTCGACGTATGTACTGCACGATCACACTTAGCGGAGACCATAAAAGTCACCGCCTGGTGATACATACTGAAATGTGCGTGCAAATGAATGATGAAGCACGGGGCAGCTCTTCGACAACACAATTGAGCACTTTACCGGGGCGAAAAGTCTCATGTACATCACAACCTCGACATTCGGGACCTACGTATCACGATTCCATGATCTCGCACATCGCAATGAGTGATGCGTGTGCACGTAGCACGTCGATTGATATTTGATGCTTGCGTTCGTAAACAGCAAGCAGAATGTAGTATAAAGACAAGTTACATAGATAGCTGTGGTATGTGGGTTCGGATTCTACGCGCATGGCCAATGAGAGTGGAAGCGAAAGCAAAATGGAAGGGGAATGCAGAGACACAAAAGGATGTGAGTGACCGAAAGAGAGAAAACGGAAGGAGGAAGAACGAGGAGGCAGTGGGATGCGGGGAGAAGGGGGACTCGGAGTTTGCGAAGCGCAAGGGGCACGGTGGTCATCCGCGGGCCCGGGGACTCGTGCGATAGAGTTCAAGGTGTTTGAGTGGAAAGAGGATGTTGTGTAGCGAGAGATGGAATGCGAGATGACACGAAACGAAAGCGGAGGTTAAAGTTCCCATTTTGACGTGCAAATGGTGACCAGCGAGGCGGAGAGCAAGAAAGCAAGTACACGGTATACCGATAGATAACAATTTTTACGAGACTTGAGAGACCCTACAAACACCATAGGAGAGTGGGATGAATCGATGTGGGTGGGTGGATGCGAGTTAATGGATGCGAGGTAATGCGTATCGACAGAGCAATGCAAGATGAGTGTATGAGAGGAGAGAAAAGAAGGTGATAATGTTACGGGAGGCGCGAGACTTGCGCAAAATGGCTTAGAACTTGCCAAGGTCGAGGCTCGCGCGCTTGAGCGCACGGCTCGTGATGTTCACACCGTGCAGGTCCTCCAGCCAGACGCCCTGTTCTTGACACGTCATGAGCAGACGCGTCCAGAACGTCGCGACCCGCGCGGAAGGCCGGTACGTGCGGAGCGCATGGCTCTCCGGGCTGAGATCGCGGATAAAGCGCAGGCTTGGGAAGGCTGCGCGCTGGAGAGACGAGAGCTGCTCGAGGAGCATGAACGTGTCGTCGCGCTCCCCGAGGCGCTTGTCGATCCCACGAATCCCGATGAATTCGACCGTGGGGTGCGTAGGCAGCAGCACGTGCGGTGGGATCCAGTCAGGTGTCTGCCAGTGCCATTCAGCATCTGCGCTGCAAATGAACTCGCACAGGTTCGGACACCACTTGGCGAGTTCGAGTTCCGGACGCGCGAGGTCGAGCACGTGCGACTCGATGAGAGACGATGAATGGCCGAGCTCAAGCTGCTGCAGCAAGGACCCGTGCGTCTGAAAGAACAACGAGAAGCCCTGGCCTCTGTAGTTGAATTCACAAGAAACGACCGAGAGGGATCGGAGCTTGGGCATTCGCCAGGCAGCGAAGATCGAGAACGTGTAGTCGTCCACTTCGACTTTGAGGGAGCGTAGAGCGGGGAGTTCGATCGCAGAAAAGTGGGGAGGTGGCCCATATGCAGCATGATCCGGCGTGCACGATGTGATTTCGAGGTACTCGATGGCACTCGGCCGATTGAAGAGCGCGGACATTTGGATATAGAGCGGCGTTTCGTCATAGTTTTTCCACGAAAGCCGGCGGAGGTCCTTACTGGAATGCGTGAGGAGAGAGAAGATTTCCTCCGGTGTACAGCGGGGATCCTGGGGCACGAAGGCATTTTGCTTGACAGAATGACGATCCGTATAGACGACGAGCTGAGACGCATAGTCAAGGATGTTGCGAATGTCGATCGGCGCGCAGCGGTCGAGCGTCGAGGTCTCGATGTGCAGACGACGGATATACCAGCCGCTCGATATAGGTGCGCCGCGGAGGTCCTCGAGCAGAAGCGTGTGCGCGAGCGCCTTGGCCTGCGTGCCGTGGCTGATCCAGACAAACTCGTAGAGGAACTCACGCATGAGGGCGTTCCACCTCCGACTGACAAGCGCGAGGTCGCGTTTGATGCGGATGTTGGTGCAGTAGGCCTCGAACTGACACGCGGGCGTCTGCTCACGCTCGAGGAAGGACAGCTCCTGCGTGGTGTCAAAGGGGTCGGGGGTGATGCGGGTGGCTTCGCGGAAGATGAGGAGCCATAGCTCGGGCGGTATTCGCGCGACATCCGCTCCCCCCAACGTATCCGCGCGAGATGGAATGGGTGCTGATTTTCTGTAAATTTTATGTACTCTGCGAAAAGGACACCCGCTCAGAAAATCGAGCTAAACGCGACACGAAATGCACGCGACACGGGACGCACCTCGAAGACCGCGTCCTGCGCGAGAACAAGTTCGCCAATTTTCTTGAGAGTTTCAGGCATTTATTTTTGACATTCAGAGGCAGAGATCGCATGGATAACGCAGAGGTCGTCGCCGTGGTCGGTGAGAGAGAAAGAGAGCCCGACGAATTTCGACCATGATGACCGGCTTTCCAAATTTATGTGGCGTGGGAATTTGCTTCCTTTGGGCTAAGTATGGCGTTCCGGGATTCTCGGAGAGCATACACATACAACCGCACGCTCAATCGTGTAACCCTAGGATCCTCTTACAGACTTTTACGAAGTGTAGGGATATGGGAGACATAATTTTACCGCGGCATCTGCATTAATTCTTTATGAGATCTTCAAAGAGTGGTTCTACGGTAGGCTCTACCTCGTCTGCAAATGCAATAAAAGAAATTTAGACTTTTTCAGCCAGCCAATTAAGCATTCAATCCAAGCTTAGATATATGAGGCAGGGTTTCCTCCTGCGGTACCAGATGTCTGTCTCGTTTCTTTAAATGAGGAAATGGACTCGTCTTACCCACTGCGATTTCTTATGGAATTACACACCATGCTCGCTGTAGAATGGCGCACATATCTGATCCTAGAGCTCCTGCTGATTCTGCCTTGATTAATGCTAAGGCCCTTGATTAACAATTTGATTCTTCCGTGAAATGCAGTGTAGTTAATCCAAGGCCTATTGGCTACTGGATTTTCCTAAAGTGTTTCCGAGAAAGTCAGTCGGCAGGACACTGGCTTCATTGTGCTGCAGGACACATACCAAATCTGCCTACGGGACAATTGATTGTCTCAAGCCATTTAACAATGCTGTGAGTACCTTCAAGTTTACGAGTTGGACTTCCTCATATGACATATCGAGGGCTGGCCGCGGCGAAAGCTTCAACTTTATATGAGCCAATCGCGATTTTCGCCTCTATGCGACACACTTCTTCGCCTCTATGTGGCACACTTGTCATCGTCTCCGGGCAAGAAGCGGAAAGGAAATGCTTGGGACCGTGCGGCGACATGTATTGACCCAAGGTCGCTCGTACCCGAGATTGCCACAGCTAAATTCAAACCTAAGCTTATACAAGCCAACTTCGCAAGTGGTCAGTATTGCTTTGAGACTAGTTCTAACACAGATCGTCCGGATGGGAATTCAGATCCATAATTGGACGAAGCGAGGAGAGACACGTATGCGGGCCCCAATCGAAAGCAATATTACACATGCCGATCCATTTGTGGCTCGGCGAGAAACCGAGAAATGCGTATCGGCAAATTTAAAACGGCCGAGCAGCATTGTATCCGTGTAGCGTCGGGCTGTCGATTTTAAACCTTGCTGACAATGCAGTGACTGGAGCCCGAAGATCAGATTCACTCACAATAGCACTGCGACGGGTCGCACACGCAGACTGCTCCAGCGTAAAGGCCGTACACGGTGTGGTATAAACGCCAAGTCGCCTCTCTCCGAATTCCTCGACGCAGTCGCACCCGAATCTCACTGCTCAGGCGCTCAAACGGAAGCTCCCTCTCTTCAAGCTCTTCAATTCTCGATCTAAAGCAACAATGTTGCAAGCGCTATTCCCCGCTTCAATGGCTCCTTCGAAGTCAATTCATTTTATTTGTCTTCCTTGGTACAGGAAAAGACCATATCTTAGGATTCTATTGGCCGGTAGATAGACAGCACGCCAAGCTTGCTGGTGCGTATTCGACAAGAATTACGAAGTTGAGATTTGGTGAAATATATCATCACTGCGATTACTTTTGCCGAAGAAGTACTTTTGTCACGCAGCTAGTTCCATGTGCATAGATCATCGCGGAAAAAAAGCTTTGACAATGACAATGCTCGAATATTGACCCAAAACCTCCAAAGCCTGAGTTGATTTCTCCAGAGCGAGAAGCAAACGATTACGTAAATATGTGCTTACAAATACCAAATGCCGGGCCGAGCAACTTCACTGGCACGCACCGTCGCACGACCTCCGTCCATGAGCTTTCCAACCTCCTACCACCATGTTCACGACGAGCTTGGTCGATGGAGTCAAGGTCAAATCTCGTCGTGGGAAATGGAGCACTAAATCAGCTTTCGTTTGTATCTTTGTACTCGGTCTGCTCAGTCTATGGCTTGCATTCACCAGCTCGCCCGAATCTGGCGCATTCCGCTCGTTGTCGTTTAGGCTATTCCCGCCAGTCTCTGCGCGCGTGAGGATGCAGAGGAAAGCAGTTCTGGATCGATGCAAATATATCAAGTCTCCCGCTGGACCTCCGTCGGACTTCACCTCACGCACGCAGTCCGACCGCTTCGTGTCTGGTACGAAGCCTGTTCTGCTCACGAATGCAAAGATATGGACCGGAGAACGCAACGGTACGGAGGTGATATTCGGAGATGTGCTTCTCGACAAGGGACTCGTCAAGGCCGTCGGGTACATACCGTTGCGCGTGCTGCGGGAGGCGGGGCAGGAGCTGCAAGTGTACGACGCGCAAAGCGCGTGGGTTACCCCTGGACTCGTCGATCTGCACTCGCATATCGGCGTCCAATCATCTCCGCACCTTGCTGGCGCAATGGATACAAACTCGCGCAAAGCACCGATCTTGCCGTGGCTAAGGAGCATCGACGGTCTGAACACGCACGACGCGTCGTACGAACTCGCTATCGCCGGGGGTGTCACGACCGCGCAAATCCTGCCTGGCAGTGCAAACAACATTGGAGGCCAGGCTTTCGTGATCAAGCTTCGTCAGACGGCGGAACGCTCTCCGACGTCGAAGATCCTCGAGCCGCCGTACACACTCAACGGTACGCACTTCGACCATGGCCTGACTCCGCGATGGAGGCATATGAAGTTAGTGGCTTGTATTTCGTGTATTCCTTACTTCAATCTAAATTTACGATAGACATGCGTGTGGTGTGTTCTGCGTACTGCCAATCTGTTGAGGACGCGTATTGATTTAAGTTGCCAGGTGAGAATCCCTCTCGCGTGTACAGCCAAACGCGCATGGACTCAGCATGGGAGTTCCGGCACGCATACGACGAGGCGCGCAAGATCAAAGAGGCTCAGGATTTATTCTGCGCTAAGGCAGAAGATGGAAGATGGGACGAGCTTAATCTGGAGCACTTCCCAGATGACTTGCAATGGGAGTCTCTGGTAGATGTTCTACGAGGAAAAGTGAAGGTGAGTTACTCCATGCATAGTTTCTTTGTGACTCTAGTACTGAATTATAATTTTTTCGTACATGCAGGTCAATGTCCACTGCTATGAGGTAAATCTATCGTTTTAGCTAGTACACCTCAAGCCTTTACTAAGACATTGGTTTAAAGGCTGTCGACCTAGATGCAATTGTTCGAGTGAGTGATCCTTGCTCTAAGTATATAAACGCTTTTGCTGATGATTCATTAGCTATCTCAAGAATTCAGATTCCCTGTCGCCTCATTTCACCACGCAGGCGAGACGTACCTTGTCCCGGATCTGCTGAAGAAGACTTGGGTAAGCTTCAATGACCTCTGATAATTTCACAACTGCTTAGATTTTCCCCATCGCAGGGAGGAACGCCAAGCATTGCTCTTTTCGCGTCCAACTTCAGGTATGCACTAATCATATTGGTTTTCGATGCTTAGAATTGGATGTTCCGCCCCTGTCTCAGAAAAAAGCGCGAAGCGTATCGAGGTTCCGAATTCGCTCCGCGGATACTTGCAGGGCATAAGATCCCTGTAGTGATGAAGGCAAGTTTGTATGATTTTAACCGATATGACAAAAGCGGAAAGCTAATGGCCTTTGGTCTATTCTTCCCCTCTTCTTTTCGCAGTCTGATCATCCCGTGGTTAACAGCCGCTATCTTCTGTACGAAGCAGCGCAGGCGCACTATTATGGATTACATCCCGCGCTTGCATTAGCCTCAGTGACGACCACGCCTGCAGATGCTGCGGGAATGGGTCATAGAATTGGCCGGATCAGAGAAGGCGAGTGTTCTTTGCTCGTAAAATGAGTCGATGAGGTCCAATGAAATTTCTTGTGTACCCAATGCTTCCAGGGTACGATGCAGGTGCGCGACACTAGATATATTATTGTCGAATTTCACATTCATCTTTCTGAATATCTTGCCAGACCTCGTCATTTGGGACTCCCATCCACTTGCGCTCTCGGCGACACCTAAACAAGTCTACATTGACGGAATTCCGCAGCTTTCGGCGCCTTCCGTATCATCCAAACCTCTGCCCTTCCAGGATGTGCCAGAAACGCCCGACTTCGATCGAGAGGCCGCGGAGACAGTTGCATACGAGGGTCTACCGCCATTGACGCCTCGTGCGCGCCGAAGCGGCGACGTCATCTTCACTAATGTGCTCAGCGTATATACGGGTTTGTCGAATCTAGGTTACGAAAAATTGGGCGAGAATAAGCAGATGAAATCTGTGCTCGTGAGCAATGGCTCGGTCATGTGTGTTGCTGCCGGGTCAGCGTGTCTTTCGTCTGTGCTCAAGCTTGCGGGACGGCCAGAGGAGGAATTGGCGATTGTCGACCTCATGGGAGGCTCGCTCACTCCTGGCCTTACGACCTTCGGCTCCCCCCTCGGGCTCGTCGAGATACGTTTGGAGTCCTCTACCAACGACGGCACCGTGTACGACTCATTGTCGGGCGATGTGCCATCAATCGTCGGAGGAGACGAAGCGGTGATCCGCGCGGTGGATGGTCTGCAGTTTGGAGGTCGGAACGCGCTGTAAGTATAACGTATAGCCACACAGCAAGGAATAATTTGCTTAATCGTTTTTATCCGCCGTACAGTTTGGCATATCGCGCGGGTGTGACCCAGGCGATAACGCCGCCGTCCGGCTCGGGATTTTTTCTCGGCACATCTACAGCTTTTGCGTCGGGCGCGGCAGGCGCACTCGAGCGCGGAGCGATCGTTTCGGCAGAAGTTGCACTGCATGTGCGCGTTAGCAGGTCGCTCACGCCCAGCGTGAGCACGCAGATTGCTGTGCTACGGCGTCTGGTGTTCAGCGCCCCGGAAGTGGATTTGGCTCTCGACGACGTTTCGGGACTACGACACACTGACGTCTCAGCGTTCGCGCGCGTTCGGAAGGTACGCTATTTGCAGGCCATGCATCCCGCATGCAGAATAATTGTATCTTGCGTGTCTTGCAGGGAGAACTGCCGCTCGTTGTCCACGTCGAAAACGCTGATATTATGTCTACACTGCTAAGCCTCAAGGCAGAGTACGAGACACGAACGGGTAGTTCCCTTCGGCTCACATTCGTAGGAGCTTCGGAGGCGCACCTTATCGCTCACGAAATCGGATCAGCGAGTGTCAGCGTAGTCATCACACCGTCCAGACCGTTCCCTGGGAGCTGGGACCAGCGAAGAATGTAAATCTACCTGCTACTCTACTACAGAAGCTTGCCGAGCTTAAAATCACTGTTTCAAAAACAGTTTACCTGGCCCTCCTCTCACCAATGAGAGCGCCATCACGACGTTGCTGGAACATGGCGTGAACGTTGCAATCGGTGTCGTAGATGAGTCAAGCGCACGTAACACTCGTTTTGACATCGCCTGGGTAAGTTTGTCATAGCCGGCTAATGTGCTCTCATAACTCGTGCGATACACCCTGCATTTTAGGCTGCTCTAGAATCGCATGGGAAAATAGGGGAGAAGCAGGCCATCATGCTTGCGACGACTAATCTTGAGCGGGCACTTGGGCTAAAGACGAGCGCAATGGGCGACATCGTGGCGTACCGTAATGGGGGCATACTAGATATGACGAGCAAGGTCGTTGGCGTCGTGTCATCGACCCGGCGAGTTGTTGACTTGTTCTAAGCATTGGCGAACCCATCTATCGCAAGACGTTCTGCTCTGCCTATTATATCAAGGATACTGTGGATTTACAAGGATTACGAGTACTATTTCAAACCTGCTTCATGTATTCTCCAGCACAATTCTTGGATAGCTATCTATCTGGAAACCTTCACACTATCGTTATTCAACCTTAGGGACCCGAACGGGCGCTAGAAAAGGGACACCGCTTCCATGAACATATTGTCAACGGCGACAAATTCCCCGGGAAACGAACGCAAAGCACAAGGTATCTCCGCTCAAGCTATCCGAAGATAAGAACCATTCTTTTCATTTATTCATCAGGGTAAGTAATTAACTAAGAGGTGGTCACTTACTTAATAGCGGCGATCTAGTCATTTCATAAGGAAAGCGATCGGTTTAAAAGTTCCTCGCTTGAACAAATTTCAAAGAGTATTATGTCGAACTCGATAGCCATATTTTGGCAAAGCCTGGTCGTTTGTGGGAAGATGAGAAAGTCATCTAAGTCACTCTTCGTAAAAGAGCTCTTTGAAAGGGCGCGGCCCAAGTCCATTGAGTGCGGCTCATGTGAGCCAAGTCCCTTCTGAAGTTGAACATGGCGTCGTTGTTTCTGAAAATCTCATCTTCATAGAAATCATCACCACATCTATCGAGAGCATGGATCTCATGCCCGGAATACTCTTTTTTTGTTTTTGTTTTGAGAGACCTGCGAAAGGAGCTGTTCGATAACTTGGTGAAGAATGTCGTGTGCGATGGAGGATGTGAGTCTATTAGCAACAGGAAGAGACGGAATACGCGATTCGTATGGGAGTACCTGATACTCACAATCATCACAAGTCTTCATTGAGCGACTATGATTCAAAGCCAGGCCGCTTGTGCAACAGAAACCGAGCACGTCGTTAACCACCGCTTTGGAGAGGCCGTGCGTCGATACGAGATGTGCAATGATCTGATCGGAGCGGTTTGCAAGGGAATAAGAAGTTTCGTTTTTGGGGCAAGAACGTAGTGCGCGTCTTGAAACGATATGGTGACCTGAATGGCTAAGGAAAGTTTGATTTCATACAAGGCCACGCACGCGGCACGTTCGCAGCTGCCTCAACACAGGCAAAACTATCATTTTTGGCCGAGCCGGAAGTCGGATTCTCACATTTGTCTTGAACATTTCAGCTGTTGCTCTCCCTTCTCGAGGCAGAGTCCGTTTCAAGCTGGTACTTGCAGTCTACTTCGTAAGTCTCTGAAGAATGCAATACATGGCTCGGCTTGATTGAAGCGGTACCAGTAACGAGTCTTTAGACTTTGTTTACAAATGAAAGGAAAGAAGGGTAATACGTGTCCACGTTCTTTATGCATGTTTTGTTTTACGCAAGTAGTACGTGGTCATCATATTCATGAAAAGACGTGGATATAGAAAGTACAAGGGGAGTATACTATGGCAGACAATGAACGTGTTATCACAATCACAGACTGTTTAAAGTCTAAGTAAGACCACAAGAACGTCACAAAGTACAAGTGGAAAGGCGAAGGGGCAACGGCAAAGGTGCTATATCTACAGTAAGAACGAGTGAATACAGCGCGCACAAGGAACCGGGTATGAGGAAATGTACAAGTGAAAGTCGAAGTCATAAGTTCAAATTCGAAAAAAGTCGGCTTGAGAATGTCGAAGAAAGTACACGCGCGTTGTTAGGTAAGCTTCAAAACAACGCAATTGAGATGAAGAAAAAGAAAGGGAGATATTAGAGAACATGGTTTGTGATTATCCTCGTTCGATCGTTGAATCGGATGAAGGAACAGCACGACGTGAACAAGCGAATCCAGCGCAAACGAACCAACGAAGAAAGTGACTTGAAATGTTCAATAGGTCGTAATCGGCAAGGCGGTGCTCGTCTCAATAACGGATGGAATAGCATGCGGAATGACGACATCGACACCTACGCCAGAGTCGACATGACAATCAGCTTTGGGCTTCGCTGTGGCGAGCTTAGTCTTCGGCTTGATGTCTACGCGCACCCATATCCTGTCTTCAAATTCTTTTCCGTTCTCCATAGCCTTTGGATTGTCCGACGCATTAGTCCCAGACCCCTTCCTGAGAAATGAGCGCGCGTGCAGAAGCTTGCGCAGCGGAGGTAAGGCATCAGTGAGACTATGCAAACTGTTGGTACGCATCCTGGTGCGTGCGGGTTGGCCAGCCTGCGGCTCAGAAGCTGTCTTCGATCGCTTATGAGAAAGAGGATGAGAGGCAAGCGGGGCGGGAGGCGAGTGCGAGGCAGGCGAGGGCGAAGGCGATGGGGGAGAAGGCGTCGAGGCGAGTCTCGGGCTGGGACACCCTTCCAGCAGAAGGTGACCTGAATGATGTGGGCGGGGGTGTCTCTGCCCTATGGCGCGATGCAGCAGGCATAACCGGTATTGGAGGCGAGGGCCGCATCGCGCTTCGCACTCCTCGCAGCACGTCGTACATGCCCGCCATATGATGACACTGTCCCTGGCTTCGCTGCAGTAGACTTCTGCGGCGCAGGCGATGATTGACGCGGAATCGGAGAATGGGAAGCAGAGGGCCACTCATGGTTGTATGAGCCACGTGCGAGTACTTCCTCTGGCGAAGCAAGTCCTGCGCTTGATCTGCTCGTGCTCTGACGGGGGAGAGGGGACGCTGGAGACGAAGCTGAACGTGCGACTGCTGGCCTTCCTATGTTGCTCTTAGACTCAGCATTCGAGTGAGACCTAGCTATCGCCTTCCCTTTCACGTTTACCTTCCGTTCCCGCTCTCTTG